>CAUYON010026874.1:0-17437 GCA_963573935.1 Arctocebus calabarensis | reverse complement strand
TGGGATACTGCAAAGGCAGTCCTAAGAGGGAAATTTATAGCACTGCAAGCCTTCCTCAAGAGAACAGAAAGAGAGGAAGTTAACAACTTAATGGGACATCTCAAACAACTGGAAAAGGAAGAACATTCTAACCCCAAACCCAGCGGGAGAAAAGAAATAACCAAAATCACTGTGATCAAGATAGTGCCTTGAAGGCTATCTCTAACAGTACGATCAAAATATTTGTGATTGTATATGAAGCACATTCTGCCAATTGCACCCATGTACACAATTATGATTTAATAAAATAATTAAAAAAAAAAGTTCAACCCCACACAAAGACATGGAAACTAAACAATCTTATGCTGAATGACAGGTGGGTGCAGGAAAAAATAAAAGAGGAAATCATCAACTTCCTTGAGCACAACTACAATGAAAACACAAACTACCAAAAGCTGTGGAATACAGAAAAAGCAGTCCTGAGAGGAAAATTTATCACTTTAGATGCCTACATTCAAAAAACAGAGAAAGAGCACCTCAACAAACTCACAAGCTATCCTGTGGAACTGGAAAAAGAAGAACACTCTAAGTCAAAACCCAGCAGGAGAAAAGAAATATACAAAATTAAATCAGAGATTAACGCAATTGAAAACCAAAGAATCATTCAGAAAATTAGTGAAATGAGGACTTGGTTTTGGGGAAAAAAATAAACAAAACAGATAAAACTTTGGCCAGACCAACTAGAAACAGATAAGTAAAATCGCTCTAGTAACCTCAATCAGAAATGATAAAGGGGAAATAACAAATGATGCCACAGAGATACAAAAGATTATTTCTGAATACTACCAGAAACTCTGTGCCCAGAAATTGGACAATGTGAAGGAAATGGATCAATATTTGAAATCACACTCTCTCTCTAGACTTAGCCAGGAAGATACAGATCTCATGAACAGACCAATTTCAAGCACTGAGATCAAAGAAACAATAAAAAATCTCCCAACAAAAAAATACCCTCGTCCACATGGCTTCACAACCAGAATTCTATCAAACCTTCAAACCAGGTTTCTATCAAACCTTATCTTTCTATAAGAAGTATGCTTATCCCATACTGCAGAAATTATTCCAAGAAACTGAGGAGGAAGGAATCTTCCCCAACACATTCTACTAAGCAAACATCACCCTTATACCAAAATAGGAAAAGACCCAACTAAAACGGAGAACTTCAGACCAATTTCACTCATGAATATAGATACAAAAATTCTCAACAAAATCCTAGTCAGTAGATTACAGATTATCATCAAAAAAGTCATACATCATGATCAAGTAGGTTTCATCCCAGGGATGCAAGGCTGGTTTAACATACACAAGTCCATAAATGTTATTCACCATATCAACAGAAACCAAAGATGATATGATCTTCTCAATAGATGCAGAAAAAGCATTTGGGACCTATACAATCAATGTCACTTATCTTTAAACAAGAAATTTTCAGCCCTAAATCTAATATTAACATCTTCTATACATTATAAAATTTGAGTTCTATAACTGAGGCAGTTGAAAACTTTATAAACTACTTCAAATGTAACTTTTCTTTGTGCCTCACTTGAATAAAGAAAATTTAATGTAATTGTGAACCATTTTAAAAGCACAACCATGAAATAAATGATTTAAAAATAATTTAAGACAATAGCAAAATATATAAATCAATCTACTACAGAAAGGAGGATCCAAGATGGCAAACTAAAGATATCATTTGTTACATCATCCAAGCTGGAACGTAGAATATTAGACTAAGGGGAATGAGAGGAGTCCTAGCTCAGGTATAGATCAGAAAGACAAAACACAGATGCCTTGGGACTTCACAAAGAAAAACTGCAAAGCTATAAAAGAAGATACAAAGAAGACAGTGGTACAGATCACATTCAGAGAGGCTTAGAGCCCAGTGAAAGAGTAAGGGAGCTTCCCCTCCTTCACCACCTACATGCCTTCACTGTGCAGAGGGATATAAAGTATGTTGTAGGTGTATCCACCCTCCACAAGCCCAGTCATAATAGCTAGTTAGGAATAATGGGGTGAACCACCAAGCCCCTAGGAATTTGAATGTCCATAAGGCACCCTGTGGAGAGAATGCCACAAGAGAATGGAGACCAGCTTTCTTACACCTGGACACTACCTACTCTGAACATTATCTATTCATGGCATCCAAGAAAGTAGTCTGAGGTTGGCCTGATTGGGAGCCAGAGCCCCAACCCCACCCATTGCAACTGCAAGAGTACTTTGAATCAAGAAATTTGACTCCAGAATCAACCCCCACAAAGGGCTGCTTTGCTATGGCAGGTGCATGCTACCAGATGACCTTGTAATGGAAAGCTAAGCCCACCACAATTTGGGAGTTTCCTCCCCGCCAACATTTCACATAGTAACACACCAATGGCTTAGACAGACAGACAGGGAGGCTTCAGTACACCCAGGACACATGTGGAGTGCAGAGAGATACAGGGGAGAGGTCTCAGTCCTGGACTCGAGCGGCAAGTAACTGCTTGTGGACAAATCTGTTGGGAGAGTATGATGGGATGGTGAAGAATAAGGATCTGTGAGTGCTCCCACCTACCACATCTATTGGAGAACCACAATATTGGGCAGGGCACAGCACTTGGAAAGAAATAGACTATACCCTGGCTCCACAGATACAAAATACCTCTACCACATAGGTTGAAAGGAAGCAGTCAGCCTTCCCCCCAGTCATTACAATAGGAAGGGCAGCTTCAGTTATGAAATTTACTAACAGTGCCTCTCTCTGGCAAGAGCATCTCCCTGCCTGAGGTTCCAGCAGATAAAGAGGCCTACTACTCTCTCTTTGGGGTCTTGTGGTGGAACAGGGGTAGAAATTTGGGAAACACCCTATCTGTATTTCACAAGACACATGCTAGTGGATCAGGTCATCTGGTAGCATGCACCTGCCATGGCAAAGCAGCCTCTTGTGGGAGTTGATTCTTGATTCAAAGTACTCTTGCAGTTGCAGTTCAAAAACTGTACTTGTTGCTTAGGGAACTCAGGGGGGATGATCTGATGGAAGCTATGAGGTTCCAGAAAGCAGCAATTAGCAAGAGCACTAACTCTTCCCTGCAGAGAAATAGGACAAAGATGGAAAGAGCCTGGCCTAAGACATAGGCACTCAAACAATTAGGACCCTCCCTCAGGAACAGCCTTCCTGATCTGGAGAGCTTACCCTGAACTTGGTAAGAGTGGCTACCCCTTGGGGCCAGAAAAGCAACCTCTCAGCCTCTAAGGCCTTTGTAAAGCCTTTCAGGCTCTCCCAATTCAGCCACAAGCTGTTTTGCTCTCCCTCCCTACCTCAGTGAAGGTAGAGATCAAGCAACTCTGTGGGAGGTACAGGGCCCTCCTAAAGCTTGAGGCACTCCTGTGCCCTATCTAGGGGACCAGAACTTAACCATGGGCACAAAAGAACTTCTTTGCAGCTAACTCTTCTACATAAACATCAACCAATGATGGGGGAACAACTCTGTACCTCAGCATAATACATTCCAACCCAAGCAAAGAGGGAGTGGCTGATTTGTACTAACAAGTACTACCTACCACCTTGGGAATTAAGCTGGAGTCTCAGCTACATTCACACTGCTGGAAAGAGGTGAAGGTGACAGGTCAGAAGTAACCCACGGGATTCGTCAAGCCTGCAAAAACTCCCCACAGGCAACTCGAGACCAGCACTCCTCTCCCTGGCATATAAAGGATAGATCTTCAGAGACCTAGAAACAGGCCCACAGCCATGCCTAGAAACCTCAGGTCTCAATGGAGAGGCCAGATAAAAGAACTCCAGAAATATGAAAAAACCTAAGAGAAAGGACATGGTTAAAGGAAACAATAACTCATTACCAATGGATACCAACCAAAATGAAAATATTGAAATGACTCATAAAGAAATTCAAATATGAATTATAAGAAAGCAGAAAGAAATACAATAGAAAATGAAAACCTGACATGAAGAAACCACAAATACAATACAGGAAATTAATGAAAAAAATTACTAAAAATACAGACTTTTTTAAAAATAAAATGGAAATCCTAGAAATGAAAAATTTGTTCAAGAAAAATACAAAACACTGTGGAAAGCTTAAAGAATAGATAAGATCAAGTAGAAGAAAGAATTTCAGAGATTGAAGATAACCAGTTTGTATTAAACAAGTCAGTCAAAGATACAGAACAGAGAAATAAGTGAAATGAACAAAGCCTACACTACACTAAATATGAGATTATGTAAAGAGGCCTAACATAACAATCATAGGCATAGTTGAGGGTGAAGAAGAAAATACACAAGGATTTGAAAATCTATTTGAAGGAATAATTGAGGAAAATTTCCCTAGTCTTGCTAGAAATTTAGATATCTAGGTACAAAGAGCTCAATAGACACCCAAGAGATCCATTACAAAAAGGCAAGCACCATGATACACAGCCATCAGACCGGCCAAAGTTAACACAAAGGAGGAAATCCTATGAGCAAAATCCTAAGGCAAAAACATCAGGTAACTTACAAAGGAAAATTCATTAGGCTAACTACAGACTTCTCAAGGGATACCATGTAAGACAGAAAGGATTGGGGCTCCATCATTATCTTCTAAAGAAAATGGCCCCTAAAAATTCGTATCCTGCAAAACTAAGTTTCTTTCTTTTTTTTTTTTTTTTTAACAGAGTCTCACTATATTGTCCTTGGTAGAGTGCTGTGGCATCACAGCTCACAGCAACCACAAACTCTTGGGCGTAAGCAATCGTCTTCTTTCAGCCTCCCAAGTAGCTGGAACTATAGGAACCTGCCACAACTCCTCGGCTATTTTCTTCTTGCAGTTGGTCATTGTTGTTTAGCTGGCCTGGGCCGGACTCGAACCAGCCAGCCTCGGTGCATATGGCTGGCACCATAACCACTGTGCTAAGGGCGCCAAGCCCCAAACTAAGTTTCATATATGAGGGAGAAATAAAGACATAGACAAACTCTGAGGGAATTTATCAACATCAGGCCTGCCCTGCAGGAAGTATATATTAGTTCTATATATCAATCAGCACAACAGACTCCACAAGTGTAAAATCACCGAAAAGCTAAAGCTCAGAACACACATACCATATTGGCTCAAGAAGCAAAACAGGGGGGGCACCTGTGGCTCAAAGGAGTAGGGTCCTGGCCCCATATGCCGGTGGTGGTGGGTTCAAACCCAGCCCTAGCCAAAAACTGCAAAAAAAAAAAAAAAAGGAAGCAAAACAAAGCAGTAAGCTTCTATCCAACAGGATGAATAGAAATCTACTCATCCATTCTTTCAATTAATGTGAATGGCTTTAATTCCCCATTCAAGAAAGATAGGCTGGCTGAGGATAAAACAATACCAACCAAATATCTTCAGTCTCCAGGAAACACATCTAACTAACAAGGAACTCATTCAGACTCAAGGCAAATGAATAGGAAAAAATATTCCATGCAAATACAAATCAAAAGAAAGCTTGTGTAGCCATTCACATATCAGATAACAAAGAACTCAAGCAAAATAGCAAGAAAAAAATCAAATAACCCCAACAAAAAATTGGGCAAAAGAAATGAACAGAAGCTTTTCAAAAGAAGATAGACTAATGGCCAATAAACATATGAAAAACTGTTCAACCTCTAAACACCAGGGAAATGCAAGTCAAAACCACAGTGAGGTATCACCTAACTCCATTAAGAAAGGTTTTCATCAAGTCCTCAGAAACGGATGCTGGAATAGTTGCATAAAGAAAAGAACAATTTTATACTAAAGGTGGGACTGCAAACTAGTAAAATCTCTATAAAAAATAGTAAGGAGATTCCTCAAAAAACTAAAAGTAGACCTACCATTTCATCCAACATTCCTAGTATTGGGTATCTACTCAAAGAAAAAAAAGCCATTTTACAGAAAGATACTCATACATGAATGTTTATTGCAGCATAATTCACAATCATAAAAATGTGGAATCCAACCAAATGTCCATCAATTCATGAGTGGATTCATTAAACTCTCACTCTCTCTCTCTCTCTCTCTCTCTCTCTCTCCCCATATATATATATATACACACACACACACACACACACCATGGAGTACTACTTAGCTGTGAAAAAATGAACTAATAACTTAGTTCAACCAGGATGGAACTGGAGACCATTCTACTAAGTGAAATATCACAAGAATGGAAAAAAAACCACCACATACTCATGTACTCACTATTAAATTAGAACTAATTAATCAACACTTACGTGCACATATGGAAGTAAAACTCAACAGAAATCAAGCTGGTGAGAGAGGGGGTGAGGAGATGGGTAAAATCACACCTAACAAGTACAATGCACACTATCTGGATGAAGGGTACACTTATTACTTTGACTCAAACTATCCAAAAGAAATTCATGTAGAAAAAAACATTTGTACTCCCATTATAATTCTCACAGAAAAAAAAAAGAGGAAAAAAAACCTGGAAGAGAAAATGTACTGCAATAAAGCTGGTACCCTTACCAACTAGAATAAGCAAGGATAATGAATATTTACAAATCTTGGTCTTATCTATATTAAGATCAGTAGAAAACTTTTCAAGGATTCAAATTACTAAATCCATCAAAAGTCAACTGTAAATTATACTGTCACATTCCATTTGCCATAATGAGTAATAATTTGGAATTTTAATTGCATAGTATATTACCTCATTTTTTTTAATAAACACAAGCAATTTGAAAATACCAACCTTTTAGTTCTATTTGTTCTTACTAGTACATAGCTTTCTAAAAATATCTTTAACAGAATTTCAACATATAAAGTACTGTGCATATTTTCTACTTCCACGAATGTACTTAGTATTAATAAAAATAGGAATTATAAAGAACTTTTAAAATTATTTTATTATTGTTACTGGTTTTTCTGTGGAATTAAAGCACTATTTTAAATTAGGAATTAAGAAGTCAATCTATTATAGTGAGACTTCTAGGATAATTTTATTTGTTGCAATAATTTGGTCATATGCTTCATGAATAAGTAATTAAAATTACTATTCTCTTCATGCTAAATAAATACATTTCCAGTAAGTTTCTTTCTGGTCTCGGCACCTGTGGCCCAAGTGGCTATTGCGCCAGCCACATACACATACAGTTTGACTCCAGCCTGGGCCTGCCAAACAACAATGAGAACTACAAAAATAGCCTAGCATTGTAGTGGGTGGCTGCAGTACACACACACACACACACACACACACACACACACACACACACACACCTATAATCTAATCAAGGTGGCTTAATGGGCAAATCCATTTTTCACTTTCCAAAATACAAAATGCTACCAACGTAGATGCATACTTTTGATAGATGTTCCACTGAGATGGCTCTTATACAGCTATATATTTTGGGTATCAACAAAATAACTCTTTATAAAAGTATAATGATTTATTTCCAAATCTTTAAATTAATTTCATTTGCTCTATCTTTATATAAATTTGTGTCACTATATTCTCAAACTTTCATCATAATGCTTAAACTGTGAAACTCTAAATAGGTGGGTTTTCTTTTTAATGGTCCAGGAGGCATTTTTTTAATGCTGGTGGGCCGAATATGGCTCCAAAAAAAATAATGTCAAAGTCCTAACCTCCCATCCCTCAGAATGTGACCTTATGGAAACTGGGTAATTGTAGATGTAATGAGTTAAAGTGAAGTCATTCCGGAGAATAGTGGGCCTCTAATCAAACCTTAAATGCTGTCCTTATAAGAGGAAGAAAAACACACACACAAGGGACAACACCATGTGATGACAGAGGCACAGATCAGAAAAATAGCTGAAAACCAAGGACAAAAACCAAGGATGGATGGTCACCAAAAAGAGGAAAGAGGCAAGAAAGGATTCTCCCCTACAGAATTCAAAGAGAAAATGAGCAGCCCAAGACCTTGTTCTCAGACTTCTAGCCTCCAGAACTATGAGACAGTAAATTTCTATTGTGTTAAGCCATGTGGTTTGCAGTACTTTCTGATCAGCCCTGGGAAACTGATAGAGTCTCTTTCTGAATATAGTTAAAACTTGTACATTTTTAAAGCCATACTTGATATTCCAACAGGTAACACAGAAGATTTTATGCCTGTGTCTACAATTATATTTATTTCTTATTAGCTATCTGCTCCCAGAACTGAATAGACAGCATAATACAAATGTTTATAATGTTTAGTAAGTAGATAGAACTGGAAGAAATAAATTTTTAAGTTGTACACCAATAGAATACATTAAAATCAGCATCAAATGTAAATTTTTTTAAAAATATCTTTTCTACACAAATTTCATTCCTCTATTAATATCACATTATCATTAACATTAACATATTTTTTCTAAGAATAATCAAACGTTCTTAGTTCAGATCTTCTGTGCTATGTATCTATGCCAAGTCTGGGTTTACAAAAATGCCAATAATCTGAATGCCAGATAATCATACAGTCAGATACTACCACATGCAGTGTTCAGCCCAATAGCAGAGATATTTAGCTGTGCACCAAAAAGTCATGCTTCCCACTTCATGGTGTAGGATTGTTTCTGCTAGATAGCTATGTAGCAGTAGTTATTTTCAGAAGCCTTTGTATTTGAGTGTGGCTAGTTCTTACCAACAGATGAGGGTAATAGTGATAGTGATGGTTGTGCTTTCTAGTCTAAGGCTTTAGAAGCAGGATTCTCCAATTTTTCTTTCTTTTTCTATCAGATATATGAAAATAATTTTAAGGCCCAAGGTCATGGCAGACGACAGAATCCAGATCATTTAAGAGAAAAGACACCAGCCAACAGGAACATCTACATTAATTTGTTCTGTGCTATGTTCTGAAATATTGGACTTTGTCTTAAGAGTTTTAGTACAAACCATATTTGAGCATGATATGGATCAAACTTTTAGATAATTGACTTACGATTTAATTTTTTTAAAAAGATATATCCCTGAGCTCAAGGGATACTTCTGCCTGAAATTCCTGAGTAACTGGGTCTACAGGCAAATACCACCAGGCTGTTTTTTTTTTTTTTGGTAGAGACAGGGGTCTCACTATTGCCCTGGCTGGTCTCAAGCTCCTTGGCCTCAAATGATCCTTCCACCTTAACCTCCCAAAATGTGGGGATTGCAAGTGAGAGTCACTGCACCCAGGCAAATTATTCATTTATTAATAAAGAAAGAATCCTTTCTTTCTTCTTCTCACTTTTTGGTGACCATTGGTCATTTCTTAATAATGATGATACTTTATCATTGAGCTCTTAAACCACTTGAAAACAAATTATTGTGAAATAGAATCTTTTAATTCAACAAATACTCATATTACAAAAAGTTTAAATGAGTACTTTAAAACTCATAAGATTCATAAAAGGTAAAGTTTTTAAATATCAAGAAGTCTTATTGATAGGTCTTAATCCATATCTAACTTAATACACATTTATATGGAGGCAAGGATAAATACATAGCCAATGCCATTATAGGTTAAAAAAAAAAAAAAAAAAGTATATGTAGCAACAACCCCCCGAATACATTATCTTACAACATATTAAAGATGTTTTTCAGTTCTAGGGGAAAAGGTAGCTTGAAAACAGGAATAAAAAAAGTATATCAGTATATCTCAATCTTTTTCCTAAGTGGTTAAAAAACTATTCAACAACTTCAAAATCCTTTTTATATGCACACCTGGGAAGAATACCAAATCTGTAACTTTGTTCAGGGTTTACTGATGCGGTTTTAGACCAGATGTTTAAATGGTACAGTATGCACATTTTATTCCCTTCTTCTAAGTCAAAAATAAAGCAAAAGGAATATTTGACTTCACTCCACAAGAGACCTATTTAATAGTCTGGCAGTTATGTAAGTAAAGGTAGTTTGGCTAAGTCAATGTTGACGACATACAGAACGACATGATCCTAATGAGTTGGAAAATATTGGTTCTCATGAGAATAGACCAGATGCTACTGAGCTGAGAAAGCTACTGTATTATTGAATTTCATTTTTATGAGGTAAAATTTATTATTCAACATTAAGGTATCCCACGTGAAATCTTGCATAAAATACTTTTAACAGTCACTTTCTGGAAAGTATATTTTTATTTTAACATTAAGACATCATTTAAATGAAGGATTCAAATGTCCAATTGATTGCCTTTAGCACAGATTTTAAAGTCTGTAAATTATTTCCTAGCAAATACCAAATTAATTGAACTAGAGTGTCAACAAAAATATTAACTTCTGACTAAGGAAAAAGTATAGTAAGTCCTTATTGTCCAGAGAAAACCAAAACCATGTGTGACTTTGTATTTTATCATCTAGCAAAATGACAGGATTTGAATTTCTTTGATTGAATACCACCAGAAACATGGACAACAAAATTACATAATATAGTAATCCCAATTAATAATACACATTTAGTGCAAACCTTAGTATCTCTACTTTGTCTCTTATTAATTATTTTAATTAGATTTCCAGTATACTGCTATACTTTCATTAATATTTTCTAATGGAGTAACAAGCTTTAATTATCTATTGTATTTCTGATCTTATTACCAGAGGTTAGGTTAACACAATAGAAATAATAATAACAAAAAAAGTCCAAAGACCCAGCTTCAAAAATTGACTTGGATCAGTGAATAGCTATGGGATGGTATTTAAGAAAAACGCTAAATTATTCTAAGCATAAATTTTCCAATCTGTAAAAAAAGACATATATCCTGCCAACAATAATATTGCTGGCAACAAGCCAAAATTAGTACATGAGAAATATTAACCTAAAATAAGTAGGACAATTCAGACTACTCAAGTAAGTTTTATGGTATTCATCTCTGACATTATGCAGCTCACTAGAAGGAAAATGTTTCCCAGACAGCTGTAAAGTATGTCAAAAGTAGATGAAAGGCTAGGGTTCCATATTCTTATTATTCCACTGCATAGGAATAGTGTAGGTCTACTGATGCATTTCCCTTAGGAGTCCCTAGGAGAACTGAGAATATGTGGTTCATCATAGGTTTCTGTGAGCATCATATGGCCTCTTAGAAACAGTTACACATATTAAAGAGGAACCAATGTATATGATATGTTCTTCGCTAAATTCAAGCAACAAAACCTAAACAATGTCTTGAATTTTATTCTTATCTCATCAACATCACTATTCATCATCCTATTTGCTTTCTTGGCTTACCCTTTGAATTTACCTTTGCCTTATTGTCTTCACACTTAAACACAGGAACTCCTAGACTCCATTTCCAACTAGAGTTATCTCAATCTCCAAGAACTTTATACCCTAGAATCATTTCCATAAGCAATGTCTTCTTATGGATAACTCCACAAATCATACTATGTTTGGAACGTACAAGAACTCTACAGTTTAGAAGATATTAACACCATATTACAGGTGAGAAAATTAATGCAAACTCAATGAAACAAACCAACCTCTGTTTAGTCATAAAAATAGAGAAAATTTTCAAAGTCCAATTCAACATTCTTACCCAAGTATCAATAGTTGAATATTGAAAATATTCTTATCACCTGACACAAATACTGAGACTTTGACTAAACTAGTATCTATATGTAACATAAGGTTTAATAAAAAGCATAGAAGCATAGAACGTCTAAATTTTTATATACTTTGATTTTTATAAGAGCTAAGAAAGATGGATTCATCAATATAGCTTTATAATGAAACATATTCAAAAGTCACTCCCATATTCTTTTCCTTTTTTTTTTTTTTTTTGGAGACAGAGTCTCATGCGGTCCCTCTAGCTAGAGTGTAGTGAGATCATGATAACTCACTGCAACCCCAAAACTTCAGATATTCTTATAAGCCACTTACAGAAATAAATTCATTCAAAAACTAGAAACAACAAACGATTCAATCAACAAATAAAAATTATCTCTTGCTTTTGTGACGTATTGTAATACAATTTTTTTTCTTTGCACTTTTTGGCTGGGGCCAGGTTTGAACCCACCACCTCCAGTATATAGGGCTGGCACCCTACTCCTTTGAGACACAGGCACCACCCCCCTATAATACAATTTTTTTTAAGGGGAAAAAAAAAAACTTTTCTTCCTGAAGCTATTTGTACTTTTGATAACTGCAAATTAAGTTCAGTATTGCCTTCCTATAGCAAGTGAATCCAACATTTAGAATGAGAAGACTGAAGCAAAAACTTGTACATTCTATTGTAAGACCTAATGAAGTCAATTAATCTAATATCATTACTCCTTTGTTGTATAGGTATATAGCTGCCCAATAGCTTCAGTTATTAAAAGGAAACAATAAAATTGAATAAACATTTAAAAAATAGAAACTAATCAAGTTAATAAAATAGTAAAAAAAAAATCTTATACCTGTAAAATCAAGAATGAAAAAATATCTTTCTGTGATTGATTTTCCATATACAAAAACCAAAAGCATAAATGGGACACATATAAAAAACTTTCCTCTTAAACTGTTTTACTTCCTTTCCATAAGAAGATTTACATTATCTTACAACTTCATACTGGTCACTCTTCAAGTGTCCTGTGGTTTTCATAGTCAAGGAATCAAAAGCCATGTTTTCCCAAATAACAAGAATTGATAGCGAACATTTTTCACATTTAAAATTTTTAAGTATAGGATTGCCTTACACTACTCCTGTACTTGTATTTTAGCAATGACCCCGAGACTTTGCCCTGTCACATCTTCTAAAAGGCATAAAATTCAATTCTGTACCTTTTCGTCTAGCTGAAGAACCTTAGAATTTAAAGAACATGTCACTATCAGAAAACTCTGAGTTTTATCTCCTTTGGAAAAATACTAGATTTTCTCTTTTTTGTTATTTAGACAATTACCATGTCTCTTCAGTTTCCAAAACTCAAATATATAAGAAAGAATTATACAGAACGTTCCTATTATTACCCTCCAAACATGAGAGCAATAACTGTATTAACAATGTATAACTTTTACATTTATAAACATCATAAATATAACACTGCCCCTTACTACATTATATGCATTTTATTTAATTCAAATCTATTCTTTTCAAACTCTTAGTAGCAACCAAAGAAGATGATTTCAAAACAAAAAAGGGAAGTCCTTAAATTTATATGGAACTATGAAACACCTCAAAAAGCAAAAGCAATCTTTACCAAAAGACAAAGCTGTAGGCATCATACTACTTGATTTTAAAATATACTAGAAAGCTATAGTAATTTAGAAAACATTGTATAGCATAAAAACAGAAAAACTGATCAATGGAACAGCATACAGAGTCCAAAATAAACCAACATTTTCATGGACAACTGATCTGTAATAAATGTGCCAAGAATAAATAATCAGGAAAGAACAGTCTGTTTAGCCTTCTCTACTAAAAATAAGAAAACTACCTGGGTTCAATAGTCCCAAATACTTGGGAGACTGAGGCAAGAGGATTGCATAAGCCCAAGAGATTGAAGTTGTTGTGAGCTACAAAACCCTAGCACTATACCCAGGGTTTCAGAGGCAAAGGGAGGAGCAAGATGACGGCTGAGTAACAGCTTCCTTGCAACTGGGCTCGGTGGTCTGGGGAGAGAAGAACCCACACATCTCTGGCTGGTGGGATCTGCCCAGAAACATTTCTCTGGGAACACAGGGAGTCAGTGTGAGACTTCTGGACCCCACGAGAAGGACAAAGGCAGTGGAGAACTGGCAAGTATTTCCATGTGTTCATTTGATCTAATCCTGCATGCAGCTGTAAGTGCAGCAGCAGTGATGTTGCAAACTGGAAAGGCTTTACCTGTGAGCTGTTTTTGTTTTGTTTTGTTTTGACCTGGCACTCAGTTGAACTACCTTGGGAGAACTTGAGCAAGAGTGCAGAGGACTTTACGTGTTGTCTAGGGCCGAAGACTGAGCTGTTGAGCCCGGATGGAGCTAATAGTATTCTGCCATGGGCCGCACAGAGCTATTGTGGGAGAACTGCCCTGGAAAGCTCAGCCCTCAGTGTCGCAGAGGAAAGATCGGATGGGAGCAAGTAATCTAGCCACTGACCAGCCTAAAGGCAGGGACTAAGACATCTTACAGCCTTAGCCCTCAGGGGCATAGAATAAGACCAGTTTTGGCACACTGGGTAAGTGATTAGCCACTTCAGGAATGACCCCACAGACAAGTGCTTTTCTGGGAAAGCTTCTCCTTAGCTGAGGTTAGAAGTTAAAAGTGGCTTTTAAGTGGGCAGAGGAGAGATTTAAGCTCCGCACCCTGTGAGGTTTGAAAAATCAGCAGAGGCCTCCAGTCTCCAACTCATACAGCTGTACCTACACTGTGATTAAAACCTCATACCTCAGAAGATCACCTGCTGTCCAGACAATATCCAGCAAGATATATATACAGCTTTGATTTTGGTTTTGGTTTTTGCTTTTTTGTATTTTCTTTAATTTCATCATTTTCCCTATAGATTTTTCTTTTCTTTTTTCTCTTTTTCTATCTTCATTTTTTTCTAGTTTAAATATAATTTCCCATTGTTCCCTTTTTCAACAATTTGAACTTCATTTCTGCTAGTGTTTCTACCCCTATTATTTGGTTTTTCCCCCAATTTTATCCCATGCAGTTTTCTGTTTGCTTGTTTTGGTTTGATTTACAGCATTATTTGCCTTTCCTCTCTACTTGGTGGAGGTGGGGTACTGTGTCTGAACAGGCTAGCAAGGAGCTGCTGACCTCAAGGGAACCACTCAGAGGTTGGGGGTTTATAAGGTTAGGTCAAAGTACCCGACTGTACACCTATATTGCTCATGTCTCCCTCTTTCTGAGCCTCTCTTCATTTTGTCAATATTTCCTTTACCCACTTCCTCTGCTTTCTCTTTTTTCTTTTCTTTCTTTTTTTTTTTTTTCTTTCTTCTTTCCCTTCTTGCTCTTCAATCATCTCATCCTTCTGGGCCTATACCAAAAGGACTCATTGAAACCCCAGGCCAGAGGCACAGCAACTTAAAGATCAAGAGGAAGTGAAAGGAAAATTAGGGCAAGATAAAAGAAATCACTCATAAGGAAGAATCAGTACTTCTGGCATCTTAAAAAAACAGTCCAGTATCAACACCCCCCCCCCAAGAAACTGTGAGGTAACTACTGCAGAGGATTCCACCCATAAAGAAATGTTAGAAATGACAGAAAGGGAATTTAGAATACAGATGATGAAAACAATGAAGAAGATGATGGAAACAATGAAGGAAACTGCTGATAAAGTTGAAAATAACCAAAAAGAAAGCCAAAAACAGAATCAAATAAGAGATGAACGATATGAAGAATACAGAAAGGATACTGCAGAGTTGAAAGAACTGAAGCAGGCAATCAGGGAACTTAAAGATGCAATAGAAGGTATCAACAACAAATTAGACCATGCAAGAGAAAGGTACAGGACAACGCTCTTGAGATAACTCAGATAGTTAAAGAGGCAGAAAAGAAGAGAAAGAAAGCAGAATGTTCACTGACAGAATTATGGGACTTTATGAAGTGTTCAAACATACTAGTTATAGGTATCCCAGAAGGGGAAGAAGAATGCCCCAGGATAATGGAAATCATAATAGAGAATATTATAAATGAAAATTTCCCAAATATCACCAAAGATTCGGACACATTCCTTTCAGTGGGATATTAGAACCCAGGTTGCCTCAACTCTAACCCAGCTTGTCCAATACACACTGTGATAAACCTGTCTAAAGTCAACACAAAATAAAAGATTCCTCAAGCTGCCAGGAATGACAGTTGACCTACAGAGGCAAATCCATCAGGATGACTGTAGACTTCTCTAATGAAACGTTCCAAGCAAGAAGACAATGTTCATCTACCTTTAATCTACTTAAACAGAACAATTTCCAGCCCAGAATTCTATATCCTGCTAACCTAAGCTTTAAAACTGATGGAGAAATCAAACCATTTACTATTATACAAACCTTGAGGAAATTTGCCACAAGACCAGGTCTACAGGAAATACTTCAACCGGTTCTACACACTGACCATCACAACGGATCAGCAGCAAAGTAAGACCTCAGAAATTAAAGGACAGAATCTAACTTACACTGATACAAAAGATAAAACTAAGCAATGGACTCTCACAAAATAAGATGAATAGAACAGGACCACACTTATCAACTATCTCAATAAATGTTAATGGCTTGAATTCTCCAAGAAAAGGGTACAGATTGGCTGAGTGGATTAAAAAACACAAGCCATCCATTTACTGTCTGCAGGAAACACACCTAGCTTCAAAAGACAAATTAAAACTCTGAGCTAAGGGTTGAAAGACAATTTTTCAGGCAAATGGAATTCAGAAGAAAAGAGGAGTTGCAATCTTATTTTTAGATACATGTGGATTTAAAACAACTGAAGTCAAAAAGACAAAGATGGCCACTTTATATTAGTCAAGGGAAAAATAAAATAAGAAGATGTTTCAATTCTAAATATTTGTGCACCCAATTTAAAGGCTCTCAGATTCTTGAAACAGACCTTACTCAGTCTGAGCAATATAATATCCTATAATTCCATAATAACAGGGGACTTAAACACTGCTCTTACAGAGCTAGACAGATCCTCTAAACAGAAATTAAACAAAGATATAAGGGACTTAAATGAGACCCTAGAACAACTGTGCTTGACAGATATATATACAAAACTCCATCCCAAAGATAAAGAATATACATTCTTTTCATCGCCCCATGGAACATTCTCCAAAACTGATCATATCCTAGGACACAAAACAAACCTCAACAGAATCAAAAGAATTGAAATTTTACCTCTTTCTTATCAAACCACAAAGCACTAAAGGTAGAACTCAACTCCAACAAAAACGTCCAACCCCACACAAAGACATGAAAATTAAACAGCCTTATGCTGAATGACAGTTGGGTGCAGGAAAAAATAAAAGAGGAAATCATTAACTTCCTTGAGCATAACAACAATGAAGACACAAGCTACCAAAACCTCTGGGATACTGCAAAAGCAGTTTTGAGAGGAAAATTTATCACTTTAGATGCCTACATTCGAAAAACATAGAGACAGCCATCAAATAAACTCACAAGCCATCTTACGGAATTGGAAAAAGAAGAACAATCTAAGCCTAAACCCAGCAGAAGAAAAGAAATATATGAAATTAAATCAGAGACCCATGAAATTGAAAACAAAAGAATGATTTAGAAAATTAATGAAACAGGAGTTGGTTTTTTGAAAAAATAAATAAAATAGATAAACCTTTGGCCAGACTAACTAGAAATAGAAAAGTAAAATCTCTAGTCACCTCAATTAGAAATGATAAAGGGGAAATTACAACTGATGCCACAGAGATACAAGAGATCATCTCTGAATACTACCCAAAACTCTATGCCCAGAAATTTGACAATGTAAAGGAAATGGATCCATATTTGCAATCACAACCTCTTCCTAGGCCAGGAAAAAATAGAGCTCCTGAACAGACCAATTTCAAGCACCGAAATTAAAGAAA
>CAUYON010026873.1:0-43725 GCA_963573935.1 Arctocebus calabarensis | reverse complement strand
CACAGCAACCTCCAATTCCTGGGCTCAAGCGAGTCTCCTGCCTCTGCCTCCCAAGTAGCTGGGACCACAGGCGCCCGCCACAACGCCCGGCCATTTTTTGGTTGCAGCCGTCATTGTTGTTTGGTGGGCCCGGGCTGGATTTGAACCTGCCAGCTCAGGTGTACGTGGCTGGCGCCCTAGCCTGCTGAGCCACAGGCACTGAGCCAAGAGATCTCTATTTCATTATGTAGTATAGTCTTTTCTCACAGCCCTGGATATAAGTTGAATCTAGCAGATGTGTAGGGAAAGAGATGAACTATAATTTTATGCCTTCTAATTTAAAGTCTCATATCATTGGCTAAGCTGTTAGATGAAATAAGCCACAAAACTACCTATCTGTGCCTACGCAGTGCCATGGACTGCTGTACATTTGCACAACAACACTACATCTGAGGCAGTGGTTCCTGTCCAGGGCTGGTTTGCCCTGGAGGAGATTTAGCAATGTTTGGAAACCATTTTGGTAACCACAATGCAGTAGGGGGGAGGGGATTAGCGGGGAGAGAATGCAACTGGCATCTAGTAGACGGAGCCCGAGGTGCTTCCATGCACATACTTGCTAAAATACTAGGACACTCCACACCCCACCAGTACCAGTCTCAGGTGTCTATAGTGCAGAGGCTGAGAAATTCCCATCTAAGGGCACACCACAGCATAGCCACCATAAATTTATAGATTTATCACTGTAATTTTCCATCAGATGCCCTTAAAGTGTCTTGTCACTTTGTGTAAAGTGTCAAAACTGGCATAGTACTTAACTTTCTGATGAAAACAGAGTGTCTTCAACAAAGGTATCTTGTAGACTAATGGTACCTTTGTGCTTACCTTTTTGTTTTACTGATGGATGAATTGTAAGAGTTGAATCTGTTTGTAAACCATATTTGGCTCATTTGTTTCCCCAGTTTCACATGTACATTAGTACATATCTTTTTAACCTCACAGAGTACATGGTAAAAGACTTGTGACACCATTTTGAAAATGTGTAGTGTTTTTTTTTTGTTGTTGGGAATTCATTGAGGGTACAAGAAAACAGGTTA
This sequence comes from Arctocebus calabarensis, assembly GCA_963573935.1. NCBI lineage: Eukaryota > Metazoa > Chordata > Mammalia > Primates > Lorisidae > Arctocebus > Arctocebus calabarensis. The sequence goes on along the minus strand of CAUYON010026873.1, from coordinate 42,652 downwards.
TACTGATTGCATTTGTTAGATAAAGTCCTTCTTGCAATCATGTTTTGCCCCCTGAAAATGTGTAGTTTTGACACACTGTTTTGCTTTTTGGGACAGAGTCTCATTTTGTCTCCTTGGGTAGAATGCTTAGGCATCATAGCTCACAGCAACTTCAAACTCTTGGGCTCAAGTGATCCTCTTGCCTCAGCCTCCTGAGTAGCTAAGACTACAGGTGTCCACGGCTATTTTTCAGAGATGGAGTCTTGCTGTTGCTCAGGCTGGTCTCAAACTCCTGAGCTCAAGCAGTCCACCCACCTCTGCCTCCCAGAGTGCTAGGATTATAGGCGGGAGCCACCATACCCAGTCTGACGTAATGTTTTGTTTTGTTTCAGACAGTCTCACTTTGTCGCTCTGGGTAGAGTGCTGTAGTGTCATAGCTCACAGCAACCTCAAACTCTTGGGCATAAGCAATTCTCTTGCCTCAGCCTTCCAAGTAGCTGGGACTTCAGGCACCTACCACAAGGGCTGGCTATTTTTTTTTGTTTGTTTCTTTTTAGAGACAGGGTCCCGCTCTTGCTCAGGTTAGTCTCGAACTACTGACCTCAGGCGATCCACCTGCCTCAGCCTCCCAAGTGCTGGGATTACAGGCGTGAGCCACCACACCTGGCCCTTTGACAGATGTTTTAAGAAAGAAAAAAGTGGCCTTATTTACAAATATCAAATTTCTCATTGAGTTCTTTTGCTTACAAACTTCTGATTCACTTCTTTAAATTGTCCTTACTGGTAGGATAAAAATAATAAAAATACATAAAAGCATTGGACTCTCTCATAAGAAATATTAGAAATAGAAAACATTTTTGAAGAGACAGGGGATTGTTCTGTTGCCCAGGCTGTATTACAATGGCCTGATCATAGCTCACTGTTAGCCTCAAAGTCCTGGGCTCAAGAGATCCTCCTGCCTTAGCCACTTGAGTAGCTGGGACTGACGGCACTGCCACCACCCTTAGCCATTTTTTTTATTATTTTTTTTGTAGCGAAGAGGTGTCACTGTGTTACCCCCAGGCTGGGTCTTGAACTTCGGGGCTCAAGTGATCCTCCCACTTTGTCCACTAAAATGCTGGGATCACAGGCATGAGCTACTGTGCCTAGCCAAAAAAATTATTGTTAAAATAAGTTTTAGTATGTTATATACACCAGCTCTTTAAAATTAATAACTTTTCATCCATTTTGCAGAGAGAGTTTATTTAGATTTTGTTAGCATTTTAAAGTGATGACATAGATGCCTCAGAAAAAGAACAAGATGACATTTTAGTAGTATTTTACTTAAATTTTGTACTTGCATAGAATGTGTTACATATCTTTGTGCTTCCTTTTATATCAAAAATTCACCTTACTAAATATTGCGAATGAGTTTCTCTTAAACTAGTTTTTTTTTTTTTTGAGCCCTCAGTAGAACGCTATGGTGTCACAGCTCACAGCAACCTCCAACCCCTGGGCTTAGGTGATTCTTTTGCCTCAGCCTCCCGAGTAGCTGGGACTATAGGCACCCAGCACAATGCTTGGCTATTTTTATGTTGCAATTTGACCGGGGCTGGGTTCGAACCTGCCACCCTTGGTATATGGGGCCAACACCCTACTCACTGAGCCACAGGCACTACCCTTTTAAGCTAATTTTAAGGAAATGAAACAGTTTTGGATTTTTACTTATTAGGTTTAAAATTAAACATTCTAAACTTTATTATTTTTTTTCTTGTAAGAGTTTTATAGTTTTTATTATTATTATTAAATCATAGCTGTGTACATTAATGCAATCATGGGGTCTTAACTTTATTTTTAATTGTTGTAACTTTATGAGGGGATGTTCATTTTCTTAATTTGTTAGGGTTCTTTATTGTCTTGAATCTATAGGATAGAGGCTTATGGATTGCTGAGTTACTAAGGAAAAGAATCTACCTACTGAGTCCCCATGCCCCCCTAAGAGGCCTTCAATTTAAATTGACGTTTAATGAAGGAGATAATAAAAAGAAGGCAACAGAAATTACAGAGACTAGAATAAGAATATATACAGGTAATATAAGTGACCATATAAAACCCCATCTATATCCTATCAAGATACAGTATTGATTGATTAAAAGGGGTATGGAAGAAGGAATTAAACATATCTTTAGACTCCAAAGAGACTTGAAATTGGCAAGCATAAATCATTTGTCCAACTATTATGATCTTAATTTAAATTTCAAAATATTTTGCTTCATTGTCATATATATAGTTTGTTAAATTCATTTATGATTGGTTCTATCACTTTTCACATACAAAGTACTTCAGGGTATCAATATACATAATAGGTAAGAGGATGGATTTTTGAAACCTAGGTTTGAATCTGGACCCTAACACTTACTAGCTGGCTTCAGGCAAATTCCATAAATAATGTATATTTATTATGTGCCAAGGATTATGCTAGGGCACTTGAATTATCTCATTTTATTTTTGTAAAACCCTATTAGGGAAGTATTACTATTACCCCATTTTAAAGATTAGAAAACTGAGGTTCTGACTCGGTGCCTGTGCTCAGTGGTTGGAGCGCCAGCCACATTCATGGAGGCAAGCGGGTTCAAACCTGGCCTGGGCCTGCTAAACAACAATGACAACTGCAGCAAAAAAATAGCCAGGTGCTGTGGCAGGCACCTATAGTCCCATCTACTTGGGAGGCTGAAGCAAGAGAATCACTTAAGCCTAATAATTAGAGGTTGCTGCGAGCTATGATGCCACAGCACTCTACTGAGGGCAACATAGTGAAACTCTGTCTCAAATAAAGAAAAAACACTGAAAACCGAGGTTCTAAGTGATTTAGTAATTTGTTCGAGCTCACATAGCTGGTAAGTGTGACTCTAAAGACGATACTCTTAACTAAGCTATACTGTCTATTCAACATAGTAAGTATACATGGTAGTTTTTCATTTTACTATTCCAGTTATTGTACTCAAAACATTTAGAATTTACATTACCAAATGTTTATATAGTGTATCAGTATCCATATGGGTTGTCATGGTCCTTTTTAATATAATAAAGATTGTTGAAAGTGTTCAAAAGATATGTTTTAAAGATATAAATTCTACAGAACACATAATAAAGGCAAGAAACATGTTTGTATTTAGTAGTATTTTAAGTATTTAACATTCTGTTTTTCATTTGCAGGTTGGAGGTGCATTTGCTCCCCCTTTGAAAGATTTATGTAGATTTCTAAAAGAAAATTCAGAATATGGAGTGGCTCCTGAATGGGGAGATGTCGTTAAGCAGTCCGTGAGTATTTCACAGATACTGACTTGCACCTCATTTAAAAAATTAGGTGCCATTCCGTTATATCTTAGCTTGGCACCTGTGGCTCAAGCAACTGAAGTGCCAGCCATATACACTTGAACTGGCGGGATCAAATCAAGCCTGGGCCCACCAAACAACAATGACGGCTGCAACCAAAAAATAGTTGGGCATTGTGGCAAGTGCCTATAGTCCCAGCTACTTGGGAGGCAGAGGCAGGAGTCTTGCTTGAGCCCAGGAGTTGGAGGTTGCTGTGAGCTGTGATGTTACAGCACTCTACCCAGGGCGACAACTTGGGGCCTTGCCCCCTACCCCCGCCGCAAAAAAAAATTAATAAAGTATTCCATGAACATGTAACAATATTTTTTAGCTCACAGTTTTATTTTGCAGAATCAGTAAACACCAGTTTATTTTTATTTTAACCTCTAAGATACCATTTGAATGATGCCACCAGGAAGGATCAAATATATGAGTACAGAAATAAAAATACAAAAACGTTTATCCATGGTATAGTAGGGAAAAGATGGGAATAAACTAATGGTCTGTTCTTATCTTAGAAAACTGTACAACTAAATTTAAAATTATATCTTAAAAGAATATCTAATGGCAAAGGGGGAAAGTTTACAACCTATTAATAAATGTAGTAATAGTTAAGTTTTTGGAATAGTTAAGCCTGATCTTATGGTAAATGGTGAATAAATAATGGATATTATTTCTACAGATGTTCAAATGGAAAATGCAGGTTATAAGGCTAATAACTTCAGTATTTTTTTTATTATTTTGGAAAGGGAGGTGGGGAGAATTGTAGTATGTGCTTAAGTCCACATGGAAGAAATGAAAAAGGCATCCTGACGTTTTAGCAGTATTAACTCTGAGGGGTGAAATTGTGGCTATTTTTACTTTGCATTTTTTATTGTCATGCTTTCTGAACCCTGATCCCTGACAAAATAGGTCAATCAATTCAAAGTAAAAAATTAGGCAAATGTGGTTCGGCACCTGTGGCTCGGCAGCTAGGACGCCAGCCACATACACCGTAGCTGGTGGGTTTGAACTCAACCCAGGCCCGCCAAACAACAATGACAATTACAACAAAAAATAGCTGGGCCTTATGGTGGGCGCCTGTAGTCCCAGCTACTTGGGAGGATGAGAGAAGATAATCTCTTAAGCCCAAGAGTTTAGGGTTGCTGTGAGCTATGGTGTGACGGCACTCTACTGAGGGTGACATAGTAAGACTGTCTCAAAAAAAAAAAAAAAATTAGTCAAATGAGAATCTTCCCTAAAACTGCTGTCTATATCTGTAGTGTTATAAACTGTAACCACAAGGTACATGCAGCTAATTTGAATGAGATATGTTAATAAGTGTAAAATACACTGGTTTTTGGATTTTGAAGACTTAGTGTGAAAAAAATATTAAATATCTCAATTTTTACAGATTACATATTAAAATGATATTTTGGTTATGTTCTGTTAATAAGCTATATTACTAAAATTGATGTAGCTTATTTTCTATTTTGCCTTTGTTGATGTGGCTAGTAGAAAATTGAAAGTTGTATATGTGGCTTACCCTGGTCCAAGAATTCTTACCTACTAAAACTTCTAAGAGTTTTACACCCCAGAAAATCAAAGGAGAATTCCAAGAAAGTTGTATAGTTTGTTCTCCATTTTCCTGGACTCTTCAGTTCCCAATCTGCAGTTGCTACTGCTGTTCTGAGCCAGGAGATCTTTCCCCCTTTTAAATATCTTTTTCGGCTTGGCAATCTCTACCTTACACCCAAATAGAGGGTTGAAAAATCCATATGAAGCGTTTCATTTTAACCATAACCTTTTACTTCCCTATCCCTTCTCTGTTCTTCCAATGAAAAGGAAGCCACTTCTTTGGTCATCTCAAACAAGTGGTGATGTGAAACATTTAAGGGTTATGGAAGTACTCATGAAAAAATTTCTTTGGACCTTTCATTTTCTAGAACTATTCTACAAAGTTGTGTCTTACAATATGGAGGAAGGCTCTTTCAACTCTTATTCTATGACAGGATGGAAGTGGAAGAGCTGTTTGACGTTACCACTTAAAAGAAAATAAAATCAGTTTATCTCTTTCATAGTCAATTATTTTATGTCAGTACAGAATCAATTTACAAATAGTTAACCTGTATTTAATAAGATTTTATATGATAAACTAATAGCTATTGATTGCATTTTTTTGTACTGTTATTAATGAATATATGTTACTTCCAGGGATTTCTCCCAGAAAGTATGTATGAACGTATTCTCACTGGTCCTGTTGTGAGAGAGGAAGTAAGCAGGCGGGGAAGACGGCCTAAAAGTGGAATCTCGAAGGCTGCCGCAGCCGCAGCCGCAGCCGCATCTGCCACTAGTGTTCCAGGCACTTCTTTGTTAGCCAATGGATTACTTCCGGGTGTGGATCTCACGACTCTTCAGGCCTTACAACAAAACCTGCAAAACTTGCAGTCACTCCAAGTGACCGCAGGGCTGATGGGAATGCCTGCTGGCCTTTCCTCTGGAGGAGAAGCTAAAAACATGGCTGCTGTGTTCCCCATGCTACTGTCAGGAATGGCTGGATTACCAAATCTGTTGGGCATGGGGGGACTGCTGACAAAGCCTACCGAATCTGGGACAGAAGAGAAAAAGGGAAATGACTCTAAGGAGCTAGAAGGAAAAAAAGAAAGGACAGAGAGCCAAAGTTCAGAGAATGGTGGAGAAAACTCTGTGTCAAGTTCTCCTTCAACATCCTCTACTGCTGCATTAAATACAGCTGCAGCTGCCAACCCATTAGCTCTTAACCCACTATTACTGTCAAACATACTTTATCCAGGGATGCTTCTCACTCCAGGCCTTAATCTTCATATTCCAACTTTGTCCCAGTCTAATACTTTTGAAGTACAAAAAAACAAAAACAGTGACTTAGGCTCATCTAAGTCTGTGGAAGTAAAGGAAGAAGACTCTAGAGCAAAAGATCAGGAAGAAAAAGGGGGTACTGAACCAAGTCCTCTCAATGAAAACAGCACAGATGAGGGTTCAGAGAAAGCCGATGCTTCATCTGGCTCCGACAGTACATCATCATCATCCGAGGATTCAGATTCTAGTAATGAAGACTGATTCTCAGACTCTGCACTTAAGTTATGAACTGATTTTGGATTTTTCTTTAATTATTAATTGTAAATATCCCAGTGTTGAGTGCATCAATAACTTACTTACCGAACATTTCAGTTATTTGTTTAGAAGTGCAAACTGCTTTCAGAGACATTTTGCATGTACTATTTCTTAAAATTCATAAGTTTCCGAACTTGTATGTATTATCAAATACATAAAGGTGTAAAATTACAACAAAAGGCATTATAATTTTGTTGGGGGTTAATTTTATGAAAATTATGCTCAATAAGAGTTGTATATTTAATATATTTGCATTGAACACAGAATACTTTATGCATATTACTGATTTAATTTGAATATAGTTTTACAGCCTCCTTGACACCTATAATTTACAGATCAAAACTCAGCAATAATTTGGGCAGCTAATGAATGTCATGAAAGCTGTAGAATCTACATCACCATCCATTGCTTTAATTACATGAAAATGCTCTAGTGTTGTGATGCACTGCTGATGTTTCCAATTCAGGTACAAGTATGTTTTAAAGAAGAAATAAGTTTCCCAATCAGCCAATTTAACTGGCTACCTGTTACCTCAGCTGAGTTAGTTTAGGAAGTTTACATTCATTTCTAATTCTATACTTGTTTTCAGGGGTTTTTAAACACATCCTATATATCATGTTAATCTGGCAAGAAATATGACTTGCTTTTTGCTGAGCTGAACTCGGATGTCAGTAAAATTGAGTCATAAAATTATCCTATGTCAAGTGACTTTGGCACCCTATAGACATAGTTTTAATTTTTCAAAGTTTGGCCTCCTATTAGAAATAATCATGTCTCTAATGAGTAATGTCTGTTTCCAGGGTTCAGAAAAGGCAAACTCATGAAATGCCACTGAAAAGAACTTTCAGCACAGCATACTTCATGTAAAAGAAATTGTTGTTTGCTTTATTTGTGTAGATTTCTATTTGTGTTTTATGTCATGGAAATGTTCCAAAATCAACAAACAGTGGTAAAGTAATATGCAGATTGTCTAAATTCATTTTGAGTTTCTAGGTTTAAGCAGACTAAATGTTGCCCAGAATCAGTGTTGGGTTATCAGTTTATATTAAATATACTGAGTTGCCCATTTTGAAATGCACTTTGAATAATCTCAAAAAGATGTACAAGTTATACCTGTAAACCACAAAAATGAAGCCCAAGGCTTCTGTTCAATTTCTTAGAACCCTTTACCATGTAAAATTTGTCCAATAATTGGTTTGTGATACAATTTCTCCTGCGAAAGCTGCTATTATTCTGATACGGTAGAGGTCCAGGTTCACCTTCATTACATTTAAAACAACTAGAACTGAGTTAGACGTAAAAATATTTACATCCTATGGAGAGATAAATGCTAGCATTTTCTCTGGTACTCAAAGTGAATCAGTGGTAACTTTTATAAGAAAATAAATTTAGTGGGGAAAAGTACCCTATTTCTCTCCTCCAGAAAAAGTAACTTTCAGTATGTTTTGACTGTTGCTTTGTCAGGAAATAAGCAGTTGTGTTAGGTTTTCCAAGACCTTTACCAGTAAATTATGTTTCTGTATGTAAAATAACTAACCCTTATTAGAGATACAGTGTTATATGTATTTACAAAATTATATAAGTTCCATTGGGATTGTATTGATTTTGTATTTCCCCAAAATAGTACTTTGAATTGATAGTCCTTTATGCAATGTCTTAGCAATAGTCACTATAATGCCCATCCAGGAGAAGTGGGTAGTAATTCTTCATCATGAAAACAATGTATTACATATTTAGTATCTTCCCTTTGCAGTATTGCACTTTTGTTTAACTAGAATACACTTATGAGATAGCCAAAGTTTTTCAAACACAGTTAACTTAGTTTGCCAGTGGAGTATTTCAACTATCCATATTTCTCTTCTTCCCTTTAGTTCTACCCACATGATCTTTATTCCTTTCTTTCCCCAATTAAATAAAAAAGGAAAAAAATCTCTAGATCTTATCACTAAAATCTAATTTATATCAAATTTATGAGATAAAGTATTTTCCTAATTATGGTCGAATGAATTTGGTTAACATCCTAGTAATTCTCTTTCTATGTAATAAGGCAATTACAGTTTTCAAAGCATTAAGTCTAGTATTAACTTTAAACATTCTCTTAGGTTTCAAGATAGTTCTATTTAGTATTGATTGGGGACCCAGTTATCAGCTAAGAAAAAACATGCAAATACGGTCGTGTAAAGTTAAGGGTTGTATGGAAAAAAAAAATCAGTAGAATTACATAATACTAAAGTTGCAGTTGAAAGGATATCCAAGTATGTGTTGGTAGTTACTAAAAGAATTATAGCTGTTATTGCCTTGTATTTATAGCCCTTGTTTCAGGTTTCATGAATCAAGTCTTAGTCCAATTTTTCTTTTGGACATTTGCAATATTTACCAGTTGTGTTTTGTGTAGTCTGAATTTGCTTTCTGTAGTTGAGCAAACGTCTTAAACAGTCATTTGTAATTTATTAAATTACTTTCTATGATGTTCTATAGAGCAAATGGAAGTTTAATTATTTTTTATTAAACATATTCTTTGACTACCCATGATGTCAGCCTCTGTACATGACAGTACTTTTTAAGTTGAATTTGATAATATAATTTACTCTAGTTATGAAAAAATCTGTAGTCATAAATCATTAAAAGGAAAGCTTTGGAAGAATTTTTTTAAAACAGGAATTAAGGCTCAGTGCCGGTAAGGCTTGATATACACCAGAGCTGGTGGATTTGAACCCGGCCTCAGCCTGCTAAACAACAATGACAACTACAACAAAAAAATAGCCAGGCGTTATGGTGGGCACCTGTAGTCCCAGCTACTAGGGAGGCTGAGGCAAGAGAATCGCTTAAGCCCAAGAGTTAGAGGTTGCTGTGAGCTGTGACGCCACTGCATTCTACCGAGGGTGACATAGTAAGACTCTGTCCAAAAAAAAAAAAAACAAACACAGAAATTAACTATAGTTATATTCACTTTTTTTTTTTTTTCCAGACAGAATCTCATTCTGTTTGCCCAGGCTAGAATGCAGTGGCATCTTCATTACTCAATGCAACCTTAAACATCTAGGCTCAAGTGGTTCTCCTGAACACAGCCTCCTGGGTAGCTAGGACTACAAGCATGTGCCACGATGCCTGGTCGATTTTTCTATTTTTTGTAGAGACAGGATCTTCCTCTCGCTCAGGCTGGTTTTGAACTCCTGGCCTCAAGCAATCCTCTCAGCTCCACTTCCTAGGCATGAGCCACTGGACCTGGCCCACAATGTCATTTTAAATGTTGCCAATTTGGGGGTTTTGATTTAATTTCATTGTTGATCCATTGACACTCAGGGGTGCAAAAAATAGAAAATGCTTGTTGGAATTCAGATTATTAAACCCCAATCTCTACCCTATGCCAAACAATATATGTTATTTTAAGTTTTCTTCTGAACCTTTAAAAAATCCAGAAAGAGGCTTGGCATCTCAGCAACTAGGGCGCCAGCCACATACACTGGAGCTGGTGGGTTCAAATCCAGCCTGCCAATGACAACTACAACCAAAAAATAGTCAGGTGTTGTGACGGGCGCCTATAGTCCAGCTACTTGGGAGGCTGAGGCAAGAAAATCACTTAAGCCAAAGAGTTTGAGGTTGCTGTGACCCCAGGGTGACAGCTTGAGATTCTGTCTCAAAAAAAAAAAAAAATCCAGAAAGAGCCATAGTCCCAATACTTGGGAGCCTTAGTCAAGAGAACTGTTTGAGCCCAAGAGTTTGAGATTGCTGTAAGCTATGATGGCACAGCACTCTACTGAGGGTGATAAAGTGAGACTCTGTCTTAAAAAAAAAAAAGTCCAGAAAGACTCAGAGACATACCTAACCTCTAAGCATTCTATTTTGGAAATCAATAATTATTTTTCCCTTGGTATTAAAAGAGTTTTTCCTAAGTCATTGCCATCATTGCTAATGATTTTGGCAAACACTAATGAAAATAGTTTTTCTTCTAATTGCGAAAGTGAAGTGAAGTCTCATCATATACACTTTTACTTTGAACACATTTAGCTATATTTTCATGTTCAGAAAATCTTTTGTACAACACAGCATATAAACACAAGCTAGCTACTTCATCTACCACTCACCCACTGGAACAGGAATAGTAATCTATTCTGGTGCTGCAGGAAAAATTGCCTATGTTAGATGTTTCTGAGAGAAGATACATATAAATGATTCTGTATTTTGTAAGCATATGCAGAAAAGGTGGGTTTTTTTATTTTTTGAGACAGAGCCTCAAGCTGTCACCCTGGATAGAAGGTCGTGGCATCACAGCTCACAGCAACCTCCAATTCCTGGGCTCAAAGGAATCTCTTGCCTCCGCCTCCCAAGTAGCTAGGACTACAGGCGCCTGCCACAACACCCGGCCATTTTTTGGTTGCAGCCACCATTGTTGTTTGGTGGGTCTGGGCTGGATTCGAACCCGCGAGCTCCGGTGTACGTGGCTGGCACCTTAGCCCGTTGAGCCACAGGCGCCGAGCCAGAAAAGGTGGTTTTTGACTACGCATAATATTCACCCTATACAGTGAATTTACAATTCAATCTCAATATAAATGCAATTTCAGTACATAAGCTATTTATTTTAAAATGCAGAAAAGCACATACTTAAATTATCCATAAGTTCACCCAGACATAAACACCACTGACAAGTAATACATCCAACTTTCATGTATCTGTGTTACATATGTGTACAGTGTTAAAACTCATGAACCCAGGACCTCAAAATGTGACCTTTGAAAAGGGTCTTAGCAGATGTCATTAGTTAGTTGTGGTCACGCAGGGTCAGGGCCTTAAGCTCAATGACTAGTGTCCTTAAAAAAGGAGAGGATACAATAAAAGAAAATGCCAAGAAGGCTATGTTAACAAGTTTGATGAAAATATTTCAAACTGTATATAAAACCAGCACATTGTACCCCATGATTGCATTAATGTATACAGCTATGATTTAATTAAAAAAAAAAGGAGAGGATGGGGGGCACCTGTCACTCAGTGGGTAGGGCACCGGCCCCATATACCAAGGGTAGCGGGTTTGAACCCAGCCCCGGAGAACTGCAACAAAAAAATTAGCCGGGTGTTGTGGCGGGCACCTGTAGTTCCAGCTACTGGGGAGGCTGAGGCAAGAGAATCACCTAAGCCCAGGAGTTGGAGGTTGCTGTGAGCTGTGATGTCACAGCACTCTACTGAGGGCAATAAAGTAAGACTCTATCTCTACCAAAAAAACAAAAGATAGGATACACAAACACTGGCAAGAAGGCCGTAGGACAGACAAGGCAGGAACTGGAGTGACATAGTTACAACTAATCACCAACGACTGCCAGCAACCACCACAACCTAGCAGAGAGGCAAGGAACCAGAGTGAACCAGCCCTGCCAATAGCTTTATTTTGGATTTCTGTCCTGAACTGTGGGGTAATTTCTGTTGTTTTAAGACACCTGGTTTGTGGTCATCTGTTATGGCAGCACTAGGAAACCAATACAATTCATTCCTATAATTAAATCATAGCTGATATGTGTTAAGTTATTATAACACATAGTTTTTATTTATTTATTTATTTTTTCCCTCAGTAGAATGTCATAGCTTCACAGCTCACAGCAACCTCAAACTCTTGGGCTTAAGCGATTCTCTTGCCTCAGCCTCCCAAGTAGCTGGAACTACAGGCGCCCATCACAATGCCCAGCTATTTTTTGGTTGTAGTTGTCGTTGTTTGGCAGGCCCACGCTAGATTTGAACCCACCAGCTGGCTGGCGCCCTAGCTGCTGAGCTATAGGCGCCAAGCCATAATACGTAATTTTTAGAGAACTGCCCTTAATATACTGACCTTTGTCAAATAAGAATCCTGCAGTGATTTTGAATACATAGTATTAGCTCATACAGAAAAAAGACATGGAAAATTCAGAGATGGAGGAAGCATGAAAAATCTGCATAATGATGACAATCAGAAAATTGTTAACCTTTGGATAAGCTTTCTTTGTATATATGTATTATACATTAATAGAGTTATGCTGTTCTAAAAATTTATTAAATTATGATTAATCTTTCCACAACATTGAATCTTCCACAACATTTTTAAGGGTTTTCCAATATTCCATTATATAGATATATTACATTTTAATACCCAATTATTGAACATTTAGATACTTTTCAATTTAGGGCTATTTATAATTTTTTAAATTATTTTTTGGCTGGGGCTGGGTTTGAACCTGCCACCTCTGGCATATGGGGCCGGCACCCTACTCCTTTGAGCCACAGGAGCTGCCCGGTAGTAAATATTTTTGGCTGTTTGAAATTACTTGGGCATTGTGGCAGGCTCCTGTAGTCCCAGCTACCCTCAAGGCTAAGGCAGGAGGATCTCTTGAGTCCAAGAGTTTGAGGTTGCTGTGAGCTATAATGATGCTATATGACTCTAGCCTGGGGTAACAAAGTGAGACTGTCTCAAAAAATATATTTTTTCCCCAGTTTGCAAATTAATTTTCTTTTTAATATGCACATTTTAAATCACTATGTGATTTCAATCTTTTTTTTCTCATTTTAATTTTTTATGTTTTTACACAGAAGACTTTTCACGCCAATACACTGACCTTTATTTTGTTGTTTGCTTGTTTTTTGAGACAGAGCCTCAAGCTGTCGCCCTGGGTAGAGTGCTGTGGCATCACAGCTCACAGCAACCTCAACTCTTGGGCTTAAGCAATTCTCTTGCCTCCCAAGTAGCTGGGACTACTGGCGCTTGCCACAATGCCTGGCTATTTTTATGTTGCAGTTGTCATTGTTGTTTTAGCTGGCCCAGGCTGGGTTCAAACCCGGCAGCCTCCACATATGTGTCTGGCACCCCACTCACTGAGCTATGGGCCTTTATTTTGTTTTTAAAAAATGTTTACTTTTGGAGTGGGCACAGATGTCTCATGCCTATAATCTTAGCACTCTGGGAGGCTGGGGCAGGTGAATTGCCTGACCTCACGAGTTCAAGACCAGCCAGAGCAAAGAGCAAGACCTTGTCTCCATGAAAAAAACTAGCAGGGAGTTGTGGCCCACACCTGCAGTCCCAGATACTCTGGAGGCAGAGGCAGGAGAATCAAGCCCAAGAGTTTGAGGTTGTGCTGAGAGATGCAATGGCACTCTACCAAGGGTGACAGAGTAAGACTCCGTCATTAAAAAAAGAAAAAATACACACACACACACACACAGGGTGGATATAAAGTTTGTATGCAATTTACTATGTTAAACTATTTTAAATTGCACATGAACTTTATGGCCACCGTGTATGTCTTTGTTGACTTAGAATTTATTTTGGTAATGGATAGTATAAAACTGGAATTGTAACTTAAATTTTTCCAAATAATAATTCACTGTCCTAGTTTCATTTAGTAAATAATAACTCCACTGTTTTGACATTTATCATAATCTAAATAATTTATATATAAATTATGAATTATTCAGATCATACATAGATCTGAATATGTCCATATATTCACAGACTTTTCTTCTTGTTTTGCATATCATGCAAAGGGAGCCATAAAAATACCAGAGTGACTTTACCAATGTCAGATAAATAGACTTTTCAGGCCAAAAAAGTTACTAAAGAAACATTTTATATAATGATACAAAGGTCAATCTACCAGGAAAATATAACAATTATAACTACATATGCACCCAACAACATGCATACATGAAGCAAACATTAACACAATCAAAAGGGAAAGTGTACAACTCAACTATACTTACTCACTTGCAGTAATGGCTACAGCGACTAGCAGTGGGTCATCAAGAAAACAGAAAACCTGAAGAGCACTATAAGCCACCCAAATCCAAAAGATATCTCTTAAACATTCCTCTCAAAAACAGAAAACTAAACATTCTTCTAAACCACATATGCAACATTCTAAAGCACATATGCAAATTTCACGATATTGCCTGAAAGGAAATTTTGTATTAATCCTAAGTCCAAAAAAAGGAGGAGGAAAAAAATTACAGAATGTCAGAAACTGAACAAAAAATAGATCAGTGGTAACTGATGAAAGACTTTATTATTATTACTATTATTGTTGTTATTATTTGAGAAAAGTTGAGTGTGATGGCATCATCATAGCTCAGCAACCTCAAACTCTTGGACTCAAGTGATTCTTCTGCCTCAGCCTCCAGAGTAGCTGGGACTACAGGCGCCCGCCACAATGCCCGGATAGTTTGTTCTATTTTTAGTAGAGATGGGGTCTCACTCTTGCTCAGGCTATTCTGGAACTCTTGAGCTCAAGCAATCCACCTGCCTGGGACTCCCAAAGTGCTGGGATTACAGTAGTGAGCCACCTTACCCAGCCCACTTTTTTTTAATAGTTGGGGTCTCACTCTATTGCCCATACTGAGTGCAGTGACATAATCACAGCTAACTATAGCCTTGAACTTATAGGCTCAAGCAATCCTCTTGCCTCAGCTTCCCAAGTAGCTAAGGTTATAGGCATGTGCAACTGCACCTAGTTAATTCAATCCATCTGGCTAATTCACTCCATAGCAGAGTATTGACAACTTGTGTTGACACAAAAACATGGATTATTCGAGCCAATAAATGTTTTTCTCATAATCAAAAATTGGAAACAACCATGAGTTCTTCAACTAGTGAATGGATAAATAATGGCACATTCATACTGAAATACTGCTTATCGACAAAAAGGAGTAGATTCATGTTCAACAGCTTCAGTGAATCTTGAGGGCATTATGCTAAGTTAAAAGAAGCCAGACTCAAAAGCTACATGTTAAATGATTGCGTCTATATGATGTTCTGGAAAATAGCCAAAACTATGGAACAAAAACTCATTAGTGGTTTCCAGAAGATGGATAAGGAGACGTTTACTAAGGGGCACTAGAACTCTTTTGGGTGATGAAAATACTTTGATTCAATATCTTGGTTGTGGTTACATGACTGTAGGTATTTGTCAAAATTCATAAAACCATGAGTGAATTTTACTGCATGTAAATCAATGACTGAATTTCAATGAATCAATTAATCTAACATTTAAAAAAAAACAAAAACGGACTAGGTGTAGTGGGTCTCCCCTGTAATCCAAACACTTTGCAAGGCTGAGGTAGGAGGAATGCTGGAGGCTATGAGATCAAGATCAGCCTCCAAAACATAGTAAGACTCTCTTTAGAAAAAAAGCTTTTTTCACAATTAGCCTGGTATGATGGCATAAGCCTATGGTCCTGGGGATTGCAGTGAACTATGGTTGTACTACTGCGCTTCAGCCTGCCTGGGTGACAGAGCAAGACCCTGTCTCCATCAATCTGAAGGAAACTTGAAAATTTTAATTTAAATGTATATTTTTGCTGGTGAGAAATATGAAAGAGATAATAAAGTAGTGTTAAGCCAAAAATATATTAGGATAAAATTTGGGCAACAACTCCCTGCTAGTTGTTTTTGTTTTTCCTTTCTGTTTTTAGTAGAGATGAGGTCTCACTTTTGCTGAGGTTGGTCCCAGCCCCCAATCTAACTTTTAAAGAAAAATTTCAGATGTCAACTTTAAAATATGTCAGCAAGTAATTCCTTTAGGGAGACACAACCAAAAAGTTTGAAGACCCCCAGGGTTGTATAAAAGTGAAGTTTTATAGTCAAGCCATATCTGTTTAAGATGATTTATACAGGCTCACACCTGTAGTCCCAACTCTCTGGGAGGCTCAGGCAATTGGACTGCTTGAGCTCAGGAGTTCAAGACCAGCCTGAACAAGAGTGAGACCTCATTTCTACTAAAAATAGAAAAAAAGCCTGTCAGGGAGTTCTGGCCGATGCCTATAGTCCCAGGTACTCAGGAAGCTGAGGCTGGAGGATCAGGGTAGCCCAAAAGTTTGAGGTTGCTATGAGCTATGATGCCATGGCACTCTACCCAGGGTAACAGAGAGAGACTCTGCCTCACAAGACAAAGCAAAACAAAAAATCCCAACAATTTACAACAACAAAAAATAATACAAATATAACAAATAATACAAATAGCTGAGCACCTGTAGCTCAGCAGCTAGGGCGCCAGCCACATACTCTGGGGCTGGCAGGTTCAAACCCAGCCTGGTCCTGCCAAACAACAATGACAACTATAACAAACAAAGAGCCAGGGCATTGTGGCAGGCACCTGTAGTCCTAGCTACCCAAAAGGCTGAGGCAAAAGAATCACTTATGCCCAAGAGTTTGAAATTGCTGTGAGCTGTGACACCACAGGACTCTGCTGAGGGCAACATAGTAAGACTCTGTCTCAAAAATAATAATAATAATAATACAAATAAAAACAATGCAGTGTAACTATTTACCATTTGCATTTTTCTAGGAAACCTAGATATGATTTAAAGTATATGGGAGAATGTGCATACGTTGTATGCTAATACTATAGCCTTTTATACAAAGGACTTGAGCATCCACAGATTTTGGTATTCATGGGGTCCTAGAAGCAATCTCTTATTGATAGTGGGGACTACTGTATAATGCAAAGGAAAATTTATTTTTAGGTTACTGCATTGATGTTCTTTGAAGTTCTATTGCGCTATCAGATCATAATAAGAGTAAGGATTTTACATCTATAAACTCTGATCATTGGCTCAGCGCCTGTGGCTCAACGGACTAAGGCGCCAACCAGCAACATACACCTGAGCTGGCGGGTTCGAATCCAGCCTAGGCCCGCCAAACAACTTGTTTGGCGGGCCTAGGCTGGATTCGAATAGCCACACCAGGCCAGGCGTTATAGCTCACACCTGTAATCCCAGCACTCTGGGAGGCCGAGGTGGGTGGATTGCCTGAGCTCAGAGGTTCGAGCCATCCTGAGCCAGAGTGAGATCCTGTCTCTACGCAAAAAAGCTGGGCATCATGGTGGGCACCTGTAGTCCTAGCTTCTTCTGAGGTTAAGGGCAAGAGAATCGCTAAAGGAAGAAAAGAAAAAAATAAAATTAAAAAAAAACAAAACAAAACTTCAAACTAAGATGAGTGAAATCCATTTGAAAGCAAAATTAAAAAAAAAAAAACCCTAAAAAACAAAATAGCTACTCCAGTTTGTGGGAGGAGAATTTTGGTAAGACTAACTTACGAATCTAATTGCAGCTTTTAGCACCTGTTCAAAAACTATGACCAAGTCAGTTAACCTCCTTCATCAAAAGTGCCTGTGACTTGAAACCTATCTCTAATGCCAGTTGTTACATTATATTAGTTTGTTGAGGTTAAAAAAAACGGAAGCTGTTGTGGTGAGATTGAGGAGACATAAAATATTACCAAGAGGATCTTTGGAGTCAACCAACCGTGGATCAAAAATACAAAAAAACCCCAAAACACACACACAAACAATACAGGCCAGGCATGGTGGCTCATGTCTGTAATCCAAGTACTCTGGGAGGCCAAGGCAGACAGATGGCTTAAGCTGAAGAGTGAGAAAACAGGTTCAGCGCCTCTAGCTCAGCAGCTAGGGCGCCAGCCATATACACTGATGCCTGTGGGTTCAAACCCAGCCCAAGCCTGCCAAACAACAATGACAACTACAACAACAAAAAAATAGCCAGGCGTTGTGGCAGGTGCCTGTAGTCCCAGCTACTCAAAAGGCTGAGGCAAGAGAATGGCTTAAGTCCAAGAGTTTGAGGTTGCTGTGAGCTGTGATGCCACAACACTCTACTGAGGGCGACATAGTAAGACTCTGTCTCAAAAAAAAAAAAAAAAAGAGAGAGAGAGAGTGAGAGACCAGCCTGAGCAAGAGTAAGACCCTGTCTCTACTACAATAGAAAAACTAGCCAGTCATTGTGGCAGTGCCTGTAGTCCCAGCTACTCTGGAGACTGAGACAGGAGGATCACTTGGGCCCAAGAGTTTGAGGTTGCTATGCTAGCACCATGACACTGGACTTACAACCAACAAAGTGAGACTCTGTCTCAAAAAAAAAAAAAATTACCAAGAAAAATATTCAATTATTCAATAATTTTTTTCATGATAATCAATACATACATATTTTAAAGTGTTCTTATTATTTATTGCTGTATAACAAGGCAACCTAAAATTTAGTAATTTAAAAACAATCATTTCTTTTACCCATAGACTTCAGCTGCTACAAGTGGGGCAGGGCTCAGTGGGAAGGTTGATCTCTGCTGCATCTCAGACAGAATCAGCTAAGCAGCCTGACTGAAGGCTGGAGGATCTGTTTCTGAACTGGCTCCTTCAACACAATTAGGGCCAGGGGCCTTGGGCCATATCCACGTGGTGAGAAGGGCAGAACCCTCAGCACACAAAGACTCCTCTCAAGCCTCTTCACTAAGAGAGACCCAGAATCTAGTAGCTAAGGCCAAGTCCCTCAGGCCATGCCTCCACTCCCCATTAAAACGTCAGCCTGAGAAAGCTCAATGCGGCTAGAATTTGCCATTAGTTCCACCTGAAAGTTGAAGATAAGCCTCTGACCTTTTTTTTAGAACATTCACTAAAAAGGGCTTACAATTGTGAATTCTTCCACTGTACCTTTGAGATATGAATGTATGTATTTCCTACAACTCAGGAGTATCTTCCTCAACGACCTGAAATCATCAGGAAGGATATAGCTCTGTCAGTGGAGGACGGAAACCTGACTTTCATAATTGCCAGCTAGAAGACACAACTGGCCTGATTACGGTAACACTGACCAACACTTCGTAACTTTGTGCTCTACTCTCTCCTCTTCCCTTATTCTCCCTCTCACATATTCAGTCACCTCTACATAGATCAGAATGCAGGTCAGCTCTTTTGCCTACAGTCTGTCAGTAGTTACTGAATTAAAACCTGTTTTCCCAATTTAACTAATGTTCAGCTTTATTATTGACAATGGGTGACCTAGGTTTCCTCACAATATAGTGGCTGGGTTTAAAACATGATTTAAGAGAGAGTGAGAGAATGAGAGACAGAGAGAGTACATGTGCCAGCCAGGTGAAGGATTTGTTGCATTTTATGACTAAGCCTCAGAAGCCAAGTAATTTCAAAAAACCCCATCCCTGGACAGTTGAAAGACAAGTTCAGGAAGAGCATTTAAGACTGGCAATGTTTTGTTGTTCTGGGCACTTTGGGAACTTATAATCTGTTACAAAGGCTTTGGAAAATATGGGTATTAACAAGCAAAGGATATTTTAATGAATATATATTTAATGATTTATTACCATTAACTTTACTTCAATTACATTACTTAAATTACAATAAATTTTACTTAAAGACAGTAAAGATAAGGTCACCTTTTAGTTGTTGAAAGAAAAACTTTATAGACAAATTGAGTGACTATTTGAGCAAAGAACAATTCATGCATTGGGCAGCACTCAAAACCAGAAGAGGTTCAGAGAACTCCACTCTGCCACAAAAGCAGCAAACTTTTATAGATGCAACACTGAAGCAAAGTAAAGAAATTACTTGATCGACTATGGCCAAGTGTTTGCCTTATTTCGGTATGATCTGGTTGAACATTCCCAATGAAAGGATAGTTAGTAGTTTTTGCTTGTTTGAGCTTAAGTTTTGTTTCACTGTTCACGTTTAGTTTTAGTTTGCTAAGGTAAGAGTTACAGTTTGCTCAGGTAAGAGAGACAATCTCAGGCTAATAGCCTCCTTTAACGTGGTGAAGTGCTGATAATGGTATCCAAAAAAGGAAGTACTATAATTTTAAAACAAATATCTCCAGCCTAAATATATGTAAAGTTCTAGAGTTTTTAAATCAGAAGTTTAAAAAATTTTTAAACCCTTTGTGTTGATCCTGTAATCATCTTGAGTCTCGGCAGTTAGAAAGCAAATGCAACTCCAAAAGCTTTGCTAATTACTGTGAAATTTGCAGAAGGATTCTCGGAGAGGGTTTCATTGTCTTAAAATTATTCTGGAGATATTTCGTTATTTGTCTTACCTGCTTCTGTCCCACCTGCAGATCTCTGCCCCCTTACCTTGGCTCCCATAAACTCCTACTTGTGTCCTAGCATAGTTACCCCCTCAGTTTACATATTCCACTGAGAAAAAAAAAAAAAAAGCAAATGTCTTACAACTCCACAAGCTTGAACATAACACCCACTGCATGTATACCCATTAAGGAATCAAGAGGATTGGTAACAAAGTGATTCAATTCTACTAGAGATGTAAAAAAAGAATGCTAATAAATATTTAAAAAGGAATAGTTAAACCAAGAGGGTGGTTGAAGATAGTACAAATATATCACAATGTAAGTTTGCTGCAGAGGAAAAAAGAATTACTGCACTAAAAAAAAAAAAAATCCAGTAATTACTTGCAAGGCTCACCTAAAATTAAAACGTAGCAAATACCTAGAAATTGTGAGATTTGCCCTTAGGCAGACATGCCCTTCTCTTCTCCTGGCTTTTTAGGTAAGTACTTCCAGGTGATGAGAAGTATTGTTTCTGGGTCACTTTGCAAACTGAAGCGTCGCACGTCGGTGTTTCTTGGACGCCTTGCTGAATGCCGTCATGACGGGGAGGTTTGCAGTTTAAATGCAGAGAGGGGGCTTTACTTCCGACCGTGCGACCGGATGGCCTTTCTTCGGCGCCCACGCCCGGCCGGGACTACCTTTCCCAGAAGACCGTGCGGAACTACGGGTGCCCGGAGGCGCCCGAGGCGGGACGGCGCAGGCTCGGTGCGGGCGGGCGCGTCTCGGTTTGAATGGCTGCGGGCCCGGGCCCTCGCCTCGCCTGAGCACCGGCCGCCCGCGGTGCGCTATGCCGTCCGGAGGTGACCAGTCGCCGCCGCCGCCCCCTGTCCCTCCGGCGGCGGCGGCCTCGGAGGAGGAGGAGGACGACGACGGCGAGGCGGGGGACGCGGCGCCGCCTGCGGAGTCCCAGACCGCTCAGACACAGCTGCGGTTTGACGAGCTGTGCAGCCGCCTCAACATGGACGAGGCGGCGCGGGCCGAGGCCTGGGACAGCTACCGGAGCATAAGCGAGAGCTACACGCTGGAGGTGCGCGGGGGCGGGCGGGCCTCGTCGTCGGCCCCGGGCGCTGCTCTCCGCTCCCGGGTTCAGGCCGGGGGACTCTGCTCGCCCTAGAGCAGCACAGCGGGGTTTGGGGGTGCGGGGGTCACGCCTAGAATCGGGTCTGGGAGACGCTCGGGTCCCCCCCGCCCCGGTTGGTGGAACGAGCAGGTGCAGTTGTCAAGCCCGTGCGGGAGGGGAGGGGACGGGCCGGGCTGGGCGCCGGGCTCCGGCTTCTCCGTTCCCTTCCTGCGGGGTCCAGTTGCCCTGCCCAGGCGCTGCGCCGTTGAGTTGGGGTGTGTGTGTGTGTGTGTGTCTGTGTGTGTCTATGTCTGTGTGTGTCTGTGTGTGTCTGTGTGTGTGTGTCTGTGCGCGTGTGTGTCTGTGTGTGTGTGTCTGTGTCTGAGTCTGTGTGTGTGTCTGTGTGTGTCTATGTCTGTGTGTGTCTGTGTGTGTGTCTGTGTCTGAGTCTGTGTGTGTGTCTGTCTGTGTGTGTCTGTGTGTGTCTGTGTGTGTGTCTGTGTGTGTGTCTATGTCTGTGTGTGTGTGTGTCTGTGTCTGTGTGTCTGTGTGTGTGTGTGTGTCTATGTCTGTGTGTGTGTGTGTCTGTGTCTGTGTGTGTCTATGTCTGTGTGTGTGTCTGTGTCTGTGTGTGTCTGTGCGCGTGTGTGTAAACAAACTGAGACCGGTCTTCCCCAGCCAATTGAAACGCGCTCTCTGCCCGCCCGGATGTAGACACTCGCCCCCGTGCGTCGCTAGGAACAGGGACTGTCACTGCCTTGAGCACCTTTGGGTCCCCCTAAACGGTGCGCAGGACTCGCGTCGTTGCCGTGACTCGGGAACGTTTCGTCCCTTTCTTCGGACGGGGTTTGCCAACGGGAAAAATGGCCATCCTGGCCAGTGACCGTCAACGCTGCAGGCCCCTCCCCCTCGTGGGCCAATGGGGAGCGACGCGGAAGTCGGGTTGTTTATCAGCTTTTGCCTCTGACTGTGGCATTTAAACTCGAGGCCCTTGGATTTTCTCGCGTGGTTTTGTCTGTGTACAGCTCGCAGAATAGGCCCAGGACGTGAAGGCCTACCCAAGGTATTGTTAACTGTAACACGGTGTTTTTGCCTGTGTGTCAGCATCCTTTTGACCGAGTTTGTTTTTTATTTGCAGTTGCTTTCATAGAATTTTAACTCAATTACTAGTTCTCTCTCCCCATTGTTATATATTTTGGCTTTAGAACCTAACAGACCTGGGTGACTTTAGAGAATTTACTGAACCACGGGAAAACTTAGTTTTCTGATAGGTAAATTGATGATATTTGTACCAATCTCACAAGAGTTGTTCTGAAGGTTAAATTAGGTAATATGTTGTTCTGGGCACACGAAGCCCTCAAATGGACAGTGCTTTCAAGTTTGCCAAGCTCTTTTTTTGTTTTTTGGTGTTTTTTTTTTAAGATAGTCTCAGTTGATCCTGGGTTGAGTGCTGCTTTGTCACAGCTCACAGCAACCTCAAACTCCTGGGCTCAAGTGATCCTCTTGTGTCAGCCTCCCCGGAAGCTGGGACTACTGGCGCCCACCACACACGGCTAGTTTTCCTATTTTTAGTCGAGATGGGGTCTTGCTCCTGCTCAGGCTGACCTCGAACTCCTGAGCTCAGGCTATCACCTGCCTCGGCCTCCCAGAGTGCTAAGATTATAGGTGTGAGCCACCTGAACCAGGCTTTACAAAGCTCTTTGACACTCTTACATGGTCCAGCTGAATAGGCCATGTTCCTGTTCATCTCTCCAAACTTTCCTGTAGTCCAGCAAAGAGGACTCGTGGGGAAGGGAAGATATGCGTTCCCAAATGAGTTCTTCTTTTACCCTCAGGGTAATTCTGTAAATTAGCTAGTATGAGCATTATCACCATACAGTTAAGGTGTTATATTTCAATTCATAGAGATTGCAGTTTTGTCCCATACACAAAAGTTGTGCCAGACCTTCCACCCAGTGCCCGCTTAGTGAGACAATCCCACCTCACCCCCCCTTACCTTGAATTGGAGTGAGTTTTTCTCCTCTGTGGGCATGCATCAGATCGTTCACTGGCTTCATATTAGTACTGAGCACATTGGATCATTGCTTTACATCTTTTGTAATTTCCTAGATGGAGTTGAAACACATTCTTCTTAGTAAAGTATCACAAGAATGGAAAGCAATTATTCTTTTTTTATTATTATTACTGACTTTAGTCTCAGCTTATTAGCCCAAATTACCCAGTAAATGAAGCATTCATTTTGTTCCAATATTTCTTGAAGACCTGTGATTTGCCACACAGTGTTTTTGGTGCTGGGGACAGTGCAGTGAACAAAGCCTGGAAATCCCTGGCCTTGTGGAGGTGCTGTGAGATAATGTGTGAGGTCAACCTAGTGAAAGTGCACATGGAAAATAAAGCTCCTGTGATGTTTAATACGGAATGCTGGATGTATCACATGGAAAATAAAGGTCCTGATGTATAATATTGGTTATATCATTTATCTTTTAGTTTCTGTTTTCTGTGCTTTACACTTGTAACTCACTTAATTCTCACCACCCTCAGCTATGAAAATGGAGCCTGAGAGACTAAGTGATTCGTCCGCTATGTTGTAGCTAATTTATGGCAGAGTCAGAATTTGTAACCAGATCTGCTTGATCTGGTAAGTATGTGGCCATGAGTTGTTAATTTTGAAGATGGCTACTTTTTAGTGTTGTGGACTTTTTTCCTACAAATATTTTGTAGGCACAGAGTCTGTTCTTCTCTTGTAAGCTGCCCACTGGGTATAGATTACACAGAGCTCCCTCATCTGTTTTGTCATTTTAAACACTATAAAATTCTCATTTGTAAGACTTAATTCTTCTCTTGTTTTTTAAGAATGACGTAGTTCTGAATTCTCTAGAACCAAAATACATCAGTATAGATTATCTTCTTTAAACCTTTTATTAAAACACAGGTTAGGCTCGGTGCCTGTGGCTCAACGGGCTAAGGCGCCAGCCACGTACACCTGAGCTCACCGGTTCGAATTCAGCCCGGACACGCCAAACAACAATGGTAGCTGCAACCAAAAAAATGGCCGGGCGTTGTGGCGGATGCCTGTAGTCCCAGCTACTTGGGAGGCAGAGGCAGGAGACTCGCATGAGCCCAGGAATTGGAGGTTGCTATGAGCTATGATGCCATGGCACTCTACCCAGGGTGACAGCTTGAGGCTCTGTCTCAAAAAAAAAAAAAAAAAAAAAAAAAAACACAGGTTAATGCAGTAACTGACTTTATATTTTCTAAGCGATCTCGATATAGTAGAGAAACTCAGTAGTTATAATATTAAATTTGAGACTTTGTAGCTCAAGAATTTAATGAAACCATTTTCCAGAGATGTAATTAATACACAAATCTTTGTTTTTTTGAAAATAGAACATCTATTCTATAACTATAATTGGATTTTTAAGCTAGTCTATGTATAAATGTGAAAAATGGAGAATTTCCAGTTTCATTTCTGTTTATATTAGCGTTGGATATACTGAAATTAAAAGACAGCTCTTATAGGGAGAGAAAGTTGTATCACTTCTCAGGGGGAAAAATGAATTATGAAAGTCCTGGGCACCATGGCCCGTGCCTATAATCTTAGCACTCTGGGAGGTGAGGTGGGAGGATTGCTTGAGACCAGGAGTTCCAGACCAGCCTGAGCAAGAGGGAGACCCCTTCTCTACTAAAAATAGAAAAATTAGCTGGAGCTGGGTGCAGTAGCTTACATCTGGAATTCTAGCAGTCTGGGAGGCCGAGATGGGTGGATCACTTGAGTTCGAAACCAGCCTGAGCAAGAGCCAGACCTCCCCCTCTAAAAAAACAGCCAGGCGTTGTGACGGGTGCCTGTAGTCCCAGCGACTAAGTAGGCTGAGGCAAGAGGATCACTTGAGCTCAAGAGTTTGAGGTTGCTGTGTGCTATGACACCAGGGGAGTCTAATGAGGATGACAAAGTGAGACTGTCTCAAAAAAAAAAAAAAAATTAGCCTGGGTTTGGTGGCAGGCACCTGTCGTCCCAGCTACTTGGGAGGCTAAGGCAGGAAGATCATTTGAGCCCAGGAATTTGAGATTGCCGTGAGCTGGGCTGACACCACAGCACTCTATCCTGGGCAAAAAAAGGAAAACAAAAAACTCCAAGATTTATGAAGATATCTTTTAGAAATAATGCCTTAAAAATGATTTTCTTTGAATTATATCTAGTAATGGATCCACAGTAGTCTATATGGGTACAAAAATAAATTTTATTCATGAAAATTTTTGATTAAATATATTCAAGCTAAATTTTGCTTTCCCTTTTTCTAGGTTTTGAGCAAGATTTTAAAATATGTAAACAGGCTTGGCACCTGTAACTTAGCACCTAGGGCGCCAGTCACATACACTGGAGCTGGCGAGTTCAAATCCAGCCTGGGCCTGCCAAACAACAGTGATACCTATAACCAAAAAGTAAAAATAGCTGGGCATTGTGGTGGGCGCCTGTAGTCCCAGCTACTTGGGAGGCTGAGACAAGAGAATCGCTTAAGCCCAAGAGTTTGAGGTTGCTGTGAGCTCTGACACCATGGGACTCTACCGAAGGCAATAAAGTGAGACTGTGTCTCAAAAAAAAAAAGTAAACAACAATATTATTTCAGTAACTGTGCCTATATAACAAATTACCCTAAAATTTAATGTCACATGACAAAATTTATTTTGCTCACAGATTCTGAGCATGACATCCAGGGCGTGGTCTGGATGTCATGTTTGTGCTTCGGAGTTCCTGGTACATCACCTGGAATCCACAGCCCAGCTAAGGGCAAGCCCAGCCGGGCTCCCGGGGCATCTCCTGCTGTGTGGCTGAATTCCTCCGCGTGCTCTCCCAGGCTGTGTTTCACACGTTGGTTTAGGACTCCCAAGGCACATGCCCTGAGAGACAGTACCAGGTGGAATCCTTACTGCCTGTTATAATCTCTGAAATTACATAGTATTATGTCCACCTGTGCTAGTGACTGAACCAGTTAATCAAGGTGAGGGGACACAGACCCCTGCCTCTCAGTGGAAGAATGTCGGTATCACATTGTAAGAAGAACACAAGGGATGTGGCCATCGCTGGAATGTCTTTTCCCACAAATATATGGACAGCACTTTGAATTTAAACTTAAGGATTGTTTATGTCAACATGTATCATTAACTAAGAGTCAGTGTTCTTTTCTTTCGCAGGGAAATGATCTTCATTGGTTAGCATGTGCCTTGTATGTGGCTTGCAGAAAATCTGTTCCCACTGTGAGCAAAGGGACAGTTGAAGGAAACTATGTATCTTTAACTAGAATCCTGCGATGTTCGGAGCAGAGGTAACTATGTTAGAGCTTGACAAGTAGAGTGGGACAAATATAAAAGCTCATAAATCGTAGTGATAGTAAGAATTCTCTTTGTTCATCATTTTCTGAGCATTTGTACCTGCAGAATGCTAAATTTAGAAGCCGAGTCATATTTTTCCTTTATTACATCAAGATCATATTCATTTTATTTTACTTCTTTGGTGAAAATATTTGTATTAGGGATTTGTGTTTTTTGAAACAGAGTCTCGCTATGTCACCCTCAGTAGAGTGCTGTGGCATCACAGCTCACAGCAATCTCAAACTCTTGGGCTTAAGAGATTCTCTTGCCTTAGCCCCCCAAGTAGCTTGGGACTTTAGGCACCCGCCACAGCACCCGGCTATTTTTTGGCTGCATTTGTCGTTGTTGTTTAGCAGGCCTAGGCTGGGTTTAAACCTGCCAGCCAGCATGTGGCCGGCACCATAGTCACTGTGCTACGGGTGCAAAGCCTGTATTAGGGATTTGTATGGAAGAATTTACTTTTTTTTTTCTTTTTATTGAGACAGAATTTCACTATGTCGCCTTCGGTAGAATGCCAGGGTGTCACAGCTCACAGCAACCTCAAGTTCTTGGGCTTAAGCAATTCTCTTGCTTAAGTAGCTGGGATCACAGGCGCCCACCACAACACCTGGCTATTTTGTTGCTACAGTTGTCATTGTTGATTTTTGCTGGTCCTGGCTGGGTTCAAACCTGTCAGCCTCCGTGTATGTGGCCAATGCCCTACCCACTGAGCTATGGGCCGGCGCCCAGGAAGAATTTACTTTTAAAGGCTATGACTTGGTGTAATATTGGGAGAAACTTAAGGGAAGTATATTGGTAAACTTTAGGAGACACTGTAGATTGAAAGGGTAAATAAAAATTTATGTAGTATCATACTTAGAACTATATGCATAAGACTTGTGTCATAATATATATGGAATGTGTAAATATTTCTTAGTTTCCTTTTTGTGGGTTAAGTGACTATTATAATCAATCAGAAAGGGTCAAATAATGTTTAAAAGAAGGGGGAGACATTGCTTTATCTATCTGTGGTATAATTGAATTGATTATACTTACTACTTGTGTCTTCTGGTTGAATTTTCTTTTATGGCTTATTAAAGATTAATAGAAAAAGGATGGTTGGCATTGGAGGAAATTAACACTGTCAAAATTTATGACCTGATGGTTAAAAAAAATCACTTAAAAAATAGGAAATGTAATATTTTTGCTATTGTCTATTTGTTAACCTTTAACTCCATCCTCAATTATATTTAGGCCTAAGAACAAAAGGCATTGCATAAAGAGTGGAGCACCTGGCCATAGGTATGCAGAAGCAGATTTACACAGGGCGCAGAAGTGCAGTTATTAGGAAGAGGAAAGTGGTGGCAGAGTAATCAGTAAAGTGTCAAAAAAAGTTAGACGTAACCGTCAAATTGTGAAACCGTCATAATAACATTTTAATGCAAGTAATGCAATCCTGAGTTTTGGTTTTATTTCCTTTTCAAAAACTCATTCTTTTAAATCTTCAGATTATTTACTTTTCTGCCATGAGAAACTAAGTGGATTAAATCAAGAGCAGATTGGGAGAAGATACTTACCATGCCTAAAATTAACCAAGGATCAGTATCCAGTATTACAGAAAAAACTACTAACAAACAGTTATTCAACAAACATCCACTAAAAATAAGTAACTAATACGGCTTCGCAAAGGCCAAAACTCACATAGCTATTAAATATAGGAAAAGGTGTTCAATCTTACTAGTATTCAAGAAAGTTCAATATATTAATGAAAATAAAACAATGTCTCATTCTCATCAGATTGGGGAAATGTGGAATCTGATAGTACCAAGTTTGGTCATTATGCAGAGAAACAAGAACTCTGTATTACTGGTGTACATTGGAGAGAATGTAAATTGGGGTAACTACTTCAATAGGTAATTTGGCAGTATCCACTAAAATTGACTTTAATTCTGACTCCACTCCTTGGGGGTAGTTTCTAAAGAAGCTCCTGCCACGTGTACAAAGACGTGTTCGTTACAGCATTTTTTGTAACTATGAAACTTATATTTTTTGTAACTATTTTTTGTACTATGAAAAATTAGAAACAGCCTAAATTTCCTTTGGTTGCAGTGTGAATGCCAAAAGTCAAGGCATATTCAATTGAAGGAACGTTTTTTAGCAGTTTAAAATGAATTAGATCTGGGGTGGCGCCTGTGGCTCAAAGGAGTAGGGCGCCGGCCCCATATGCCAGAGGTAGCAGGTTCAAACCCAGCTCCCGCCAAAAACTGCAAAAACAAAGAATTAGATATTATGTATCAGTACTAATGAATCTCAGAAACATTGAGTAAAAAAGAAAGTTGCAGTATGACAGCATTTATATAAAATGTTACAGTATGACACCATTTATATAAAATGTAAAAACACATATGCAAAAGATACTACCTATTGCTTATGGATATGTGTTATATGTACAGTATGAGAACGGGCAGGATTAAGACTAACTTTGGGGTGGTGGTTGTCTTTAGGGAAGAAGGATGGGGAATGATTAGGGAGGAGAAAAAAATGGGAATTTTGGCTGTTTCTGTAGTGTTTTTAGTTTTTACAAAAATCTGAAGTAAAAAGAACAAAAATTTGAAGCAAACATGATAAACTTTATTTAATGTTAATATTTGTTAAATTTGGCGGTTGGACATATGAGTGATTATGTTATTGTTAATTTGTTTGTATTTTAAAATGTTTTACAATTTTTTAAAAAACCTTTGGTAATCTAAGAGGAAAAAAAAGTAGATTAGGAGTAACAGAGGAATAAACCAACCTGGAAGAGATTAATCCAGATACATAAATTGTGGTTTTTATTTCAATGTCTAAAAGTAATATAATGAGATAATTTTGATTTACTTTTGATTATATTTATGCACTTTTACCTTTATGTTAATTAAGAACATATCTTTTTATTTTTAATATTAGCTTAATTGAATTTTTTAATAAGATGAAGAAGTGGGAAGACATGGCAAATCTACCCCCACATTTCAGAGAACGTACTGAGAGATTAGAAAGAAACTTCACTGTTTCTGCTGTAATTTTTAAGAAATATGAACCCATTTTTCAGGATATCTTTAAATATCCTCAAGAGGAGCAACCTCGTCAACAAAGAGGAAGAAAACAACGGTATGTTTTTATTTGTTAGCTGGGAATATAAATTTGTGCTGCAGTTCTGACCTCTCAGTTTATTTTGCTGGTTTTAAGAAAGAAGTATGATTTTTATAAGTAATCTTTTTCACCAATAGTTTTCTTTCTATGATTTGTTGGTGGTGTTTTGCTTTTCATTGTATGTTAGTGATGAAGAGTTTGGCTTTCATATTGCAAAATGTATGGAGTCTTTGTTTACTTTCCCCTTTAATTTTAAGCAACAAAAAATGTGACTGTACAAGTCAGATGTTAGGGACTTCCACCAATTAGCTACCCTGGGTATAGACCACTAAATCAACCACTGTATTTTCTATTGACTATATACTATTTTCTATTATTTGACTTGTAGGTCAAACTGAATAACATATAATACCCTTGAAATTACTTCTCTATGTAGTTTGAGGTGTATAACCAATCAGGGAAGAGAAACTGGACTGGGGGAAGACTGTGGCAACTGAAGCTATTATGAATTTGTGCCTTTTTTTTTTTGAGACAGAGCCTCAAGCTGTCACCCTGGGTAGAGTGCCATGGCATCACAGCTCACAGCAACCTCCAATTCCTGGGCTCAAGCGAGTCTCTTGCCTCTGCCTCCCAAGTAGCTGGGACTACAGGCACTCGCCACAACGCCTGGCCATTTTTTGGTTGCAGCCGTCATTGTTGTTTGGTGGGCCCTGGGGCGGGATTCGAACCCACCAGCTCAGGTGTACGTGTCTGGCGCCTTAGCCCAATGAGCCACAGGCGCCGAGCCGAATTTGTGCCTTTTGATCAGTTCTGCGAAATTTGTAAATTCACTTTGGCTCAGTGTTTTCCATCTGAGTTGTAGGATACAAATTTTCCTCCCCTATCATGAAGGGTTTTCCATAAAATAGAACAGAAGTTTGTTCTTAAAATAGAAAGTGCTGGTAAGAAAAGTAGGGGGAAAGAAGTTATCATCTGACTAGATTGAATAATTTTTGCTTCTCTTGAAATATAAAAGTTTTCCCAAATAGGGAAGGATGTCTACAGTAAGTGTAAACTTTTTTTTTCTTCATTTGTTTTATTTTATTTTATTTATTTATTTTATTTTATTTTATTTTTTTATTAAATCACAGCTGCGTACACTAGTGCAATCAAGGGGTACAATGTGCTGGTTTCATATACAACCTGAAATGTTTTCATCAAACTGTTTAACATAGCCT
The DNA here is from genome assembly GCA_963573935.1 of Arctocebus calabarensis. NCBI lineage: Eukaryota > Metazoa > Chordata > Mammalia > Primates > Lorisidae > Arctocebus > Arctocebus calabarensis. The sequence goes on along the minus strand of CAUYON010026873.1, from coordinate 11,566 downwards.
TCATGGCATTTTTTTTCCCCCAGTGGTAAGACAGAATTTATTTACAGAAAAAAATATAGAAAACACTAAAGCTCCTGGTAGAAAGAGAGAACTCAAGTAGGGAGAGAAAAGCTCTCTGTTTCTCTCCCGGTCTCTCCTTTTAGGCTTTTAGTCTCGGGGTATATATAGGTGTATGGGTTCCTTGGCCAGGAAACGAATGAGCACAGTCCCTTCTGCAGGGGCAAAGTGAATGAATGCATCAGTGAATGGACACAGTCCATTCATGGAATTGAGGCCTAGGAAATTCACATGAAATTGACCTAAGCATAGGAAATGGGGGTTCCACATTGTAAGTGTAAACTTTAAAAAAAAAAAAATATCCATTTTCACATAGGTAACACCGCTAATACAGAGCAGCTGGCCTTGTTTGCTTACAGTTTGGGAGAATTAACTATGCTAAGTATTCTAAAGTTTGGATAGAAGCTTTGTTCTGAGTTTGAATGAGGCCAGTGTGATGGTTTATAGGAAGATAAAGAATACATAGTGGCCAAGCGCAAGGGCTCACACCTGTAATCTGAGACCTCTGGAAGGCCAAGGAGTAGATCCCTTGGGCTCAGGAGCTGGAGAACATCCTGGGCAAGAGCAAGAAAGACCCTATCTCTATTTTCCAGGCATTGTGCTGAGTACCTGTAGTCCCATCTTCTCAGGAGGCTGAGGCAAGAGGCTTGCTCTAACGCAAGAGTTTGAGGTTGCTGTGAACTGTGATGCCAGGGCATTCTATTCAGGGTGAGAGTGAGACTATCTTTAAAAAAAAAAAGAGGAAAAAAAAAAAAGAATACATAGTTATCTTCTTTCTCCGGAGCATCTAGAAAATGACTTTAGATTACATTTATTTTTATATTTATTAGGGTGTATACTATCTAACTCTAAGAAAACTGGAGAATCACTTTATTAAAACATTGTACACTTTGTTTACCTTTTTTGTGTGTGTGTGTGAGATAGCACCTTCTCTGTTGCCTTGGAGTTGAGTGCTGTGACATCTTAGCTCACAGAATCCTCAAATTCAGGCTCAAGTGATCCTCTTGCCTCAGTCTCCAAAGCAGCTGTGACCTCAGGTGCTGCCACAATGCCTAGCTAGTTTTTCTATTTTTAGTAGCGGTGGGGTCTTGCTCTTGCTCAGGCTGGTCTCGAACTTGTGAGCTCAGGTGACCGATCTGCCTCAGCCTCCCACAGTGCCTACTTTGTATTAGCTCTTGCTTTGTAATACTTTCTTTAGCTCTTTTTGCTACTAATGTGTAACACTTTCCGAGCATTTACTATGGGGCAGGGACTCTTAAACATATATTACTCCATGTAATCTCTATGATAAAATTTATGATGCTTTTGTCACAGATTGGAAAAATAAGCCCGTAAGAGGTTAAGTAATCTGGCCAAGGTGACATAAACAGTAAGTGTGGCGCTCTTACTGACACTAACGTTGTGTGATTGCAGAACCCATGTAGCTTTCCCATGACTGTGCTGCGTCTCTCACACGCTATTGTTTGAAAGTTCGTCACCATTGATCACTTATTGACAGAACATACTTTGTTAGGGTCACGTAGGACGCAGGTGTTTTGTTTTGTTTTTTTTTCTTTTTAATTTCAGAGTATTCACATTTCATTTACAGACTTTGTTTTTGTACAGATTGAGGCAGAGTCGGAAGTGTGCCCTTCACTCAGATAGTGTGCACTGTATAGGTGTGAATTCACCAATCTCTATCTTCCACAACTTGATTTTCATTGAGATTTAGGATTTTCTTGTTGGTTTAACCCACAGTCTCTGTCTTTTGAGAGTTTACAGAGAAATTAGGAGGGATAAGGCAAGTATATAGAAATTTCAGTCTTTGCAATGCAACATGTTATAAAAGTCACATGAGTACAATAGAGAATGGCAATGTAGGGCTTCTGAGGAGACATATATCTTACATCACTCCGGATGAATTAGTTAGCTAAGGTTATGTGGAATAAGTAGAAATTGGTCTTGAAAGATGGGGAGGATTTTAATAGGTGAATTTGGAAATAGAGTCTAATGTACACAGGAAATAAGAATAGACATAAAAGGGTGGCACCTCTGGCTCAGTGGGTAGGGCACCGGCCCCATATACCGAAGGTGGCGGGTTCAAACCCAGCCCCGGAGGAACTGCAACCAAAAATTAGCCAAGTGTTGTGGCGGGCCCTGTAGTCCCAGCTACTTGGGAGGGTGAGGCAAGAGAATCGCTTGAGCCCAGGAGGTGGAGGTTGCTATGAGCTGTGATGCCACGTCCCTCTACCCAGGGTGACAGCTTGAGGCTCTGTCTCAAAAAAAAAAAAAAAGAATAGACATAAAAGCAGCAAGGAAAAGGAAATTTGGGAGCAGGTAGATTAGCTAAGTTTTTCCTAGAGTTCTCCAGTTGTAGTGCCAGAATTTAGAGTGGCTTAAGTGTTAAGCTAAAATTTTTGAATTTTATCTTGGTAGAGAATCAAAACTAGAAATAGTGTATCATGTGGCTATGATAGGGAGACAATTTCTAAAAGCAGGACACTGACATTTAATCCTTACGATGGACTGTATTAGGTCTAGCATTATACTGAAGTAGAAATATCTCTGGACAGATGAAGTGGCTAGGACCCAGGGAAAGCAAATGCCCCTAGCTAATGATAGGAACTAGACCTGACCTTCTGATCTTCTCCAGGGTACTTTGCTTCTCTTGGTACCTTGCTAGGATGAGATGGTTGGGCTATGGAGCTTACAGGTGTGTTAACGTTGGCAGAGGCTTTGGTACAAAAGCCAAGCTTAAAGCAAATCTGAAACTGCCTTTAGTAGATAACTTGGCAAAATACAGCAGGTACTCTGAATGGATGGAAATACGAGGAATTACCGGAGCCCAGAATTCACGTTAAGAAAGCATTCACGTGGCCATTGTGCCTGTGGTTCCAGCTACTTAGGAGGCTAAGGCGGGAGGATCACTTGAGCCCAGGAGCTGAAAGCTGCAGTGCACTGAGATTGGGCCCCTGCACTCCAGCTTGTGCAACAGAGAGCAAGACTCCGTCTCTTAAGTAATTAAAAAATTAAAAAGGCCTTTGTGATTTAACATAATCTGGAATATCTTCAGCAGGGTAGGGTTACAGCTCATTAGCTATGGTAGAAAAGGAGATGTGGGGAAATACCTGACTGTCCAGGAGTATTAAAGCACATAGCCTTGCTAATGTCATCAAAAGAACTATTGTTATTTTATTTTCTACCTTACCTATCTCAATCTCAAAAAACTCAAAAACTGGGCGGCACCTGTGGCTGGCTCAGTGAGTAGGGCATCAGCCCCGTATACCAAGAGTAGTGGGTTCAAACCCGGCCCCAGCCAAATTGCAACAAAAAAATAGCTGGGCGTTGTGGTGGGCGCCTGTAGTCCCAGCTACTTGGGAGGCTGAGGCAAGAGAATCGCCTAAGCCCAGGAGATGGAGGTTGCTGTGAGCTGAGTGACGCCACGGCACTCTACCCAGGGCGATAAAGTGAGACTCTGTCTCTACAAAAAAAAAAAAAAAAAACTTGAAAACTTCTGAATTTTCTTTTTTTCTGAGATAACCTTTTTCCCTGGTTCCCCACTATTCCTACCAATATTTGGTTGGGGAAGAACTTCTTACACATTTCCCATGTGGAGCCGACTCTGGCATCACTCTCTCTCACTGCGGGTTTTAGTTCACTCCTGGTTCACAGCCCCTGGGGACGTCTTCTGTTTAATTGTTCTTTTATGTCATGTCTTCTCTTTTCTTCCCCAAAGGCGCCAGCCCTGTACCGTGTCAGAAATTTTCCACTTTTGTTGGGTGCTTTTTATATATGCAAAAGGTAAGAAAAGAATAATATTTATTTAGATATTAATTAGCTTATTTAAATTTTCAGTTATAAATTTTGTCAGCCTATAGTAAGTATTAGGCAAGTTTCTCACTGAAAATTTTCTGAAGTGCTTTAATCCCAGATTCTTTATTATCACCTTTTCATTAGGGAAGATATTGAGTTTCTTTCTAATATCCAATTCTTTTCTGTTTAAATGGAAAATCCATGCTTTGTTATTATATAACATCTTTTCCTCCCAAAGCAGTTCTTCTGAATTACGAGCTGAGAACACGCTGTTCTGTATCCGCCTGGAGTTTGAATTGTGTTTTTCATGAGCCATGTCTTATTTGAGTGGGACTGAATCAACTTTAGAGTAATTCAAAATTTTTCCTCGCATTTTTCAGATAAATATACTTAATCATATACCTTTAGATACTATTTACAGTAGAACCTCTATGGTTGACCTACACTGACCACATTTTTTTAAGTGTACAGATCAGTACAGCAGGCCTCGTTCCTTATGGAGACACCTCCACGTGTTGACCAGTTTATTACTGTCCCTCAGGTGGTCAGCTTACAAAGGTTCCACTGTGCTTTCTCTCCCTTTCCTCTCATATTTAACCTATCCAAGATCTGCATTCAGTGAAATCTTCATTATTTTTCGTACTTGTATATTTCTATGTAGAAGTAATTCTTAGTAATCTAAAGAAAAGAAAGTACAGTTGTATTAGTTATATAGCTTTTTTTTTCTCTAAAGGCTATATGGAATTCTTTCGACACTAAGATAGCCAATTAAAATACAGAGTTAGCCTAGCACTGTGGGAGGCTGAGGAGGGTGGATTGCTCGAGCTCTGGAGTTAGAGATCAGCCTGAGCTACAGCCAGACCCCGTCTCTAAAAATAGCTGGGTGTTTTGGTGGGTACCTGTAGTCCCCTCGACTCAGGAGGCTGAGGCAAGAGGATCACTTAAGGCCAAGAGTTTGAGGTTTCTGTGAGCTGTGATGCCACGGCACTCTACCCACAGCAGCAGAGTGAAACACTGTGTCAAAAAAAAAAAGCAGAGTTAAAAACAAATCATAGGACTGCCAGGAGTTTCATGAATACAAGAAATTTTCGTTAATAGATAACTAACTCAACATACTCACTTTAAAGATTGGGCAGCTGAGCCCCAGAAACTAGCTGCTTGAACCCACATCTCCTGGTTTCGTGCTGGATGTGAAGTCCTCTAGCAAGGATGTGTCACACCACTGGTCCCCAGGTTGATTGTCTGATGGTTCTCTCTAGGAAGCTCAGAGTCATCCTTCTTCCCTGAGCTGCATGCTTGAAGAAGAGAAAAATCTTCTGTCACATTGGCATTTCTTTTTAGTGGAGATAAAAGTGACACAACATGAAAGCTTAGGGGTATATGAACTATTTTTATAGTGGCCGAAACAAGTTTTAGAATATGGGCTGGTACTGTATGATAGTAATCCTTTCATATGATTGTATTGGGCAGGTATGTATGACTTGCAGGATTTTTATCTGTTTATCTTTTATGGGGTGCTTGGGAATATGTGTATTTAGTACTGTATAAACTATAAAAAGTAATGTTATTGTGTTTGTTTTATTCTCACTTGATTGACTGTAGTGGCATATTTTTTGTCTCTGCAGTTAAGTTACTGTTTGTCCATAATAATTTCATCTGAAGAACCTTTCTCCTCTCACAATTAACTACTATGATCTTTTATGACGCAATAGGATCTTTTCCTTTGTTTTTCTTTTGAGACTAGGTCTCACTCCATTACCCAAGCTGGAGTACAGTGGTGCAATCACAGCTCCCTATAACTCAACTCCTGTGTTCAAAGGATTCTCCTGCTTCAGCCTCCCACATAGCTAGGATGACAGGTGTGCACCACCACACCTAATTTTTAAAATTTTTATAGAGACAAGGTCTTTCTGCTTTGGAATTCTTCACCCCAAATGCTGGATTAGAAGCAAGGCTGTGGACCTTTTCTAACACAGAGTAGTTGAACAGGTTTTTATTCGGTTCCTGTTTATTTGGAGGGAAGTGTGCTCTTTTGTAGTCACCTTTCTCTTGACATTGTCTGTAGCATGCGGGCGCCCCAGAGTTCTCATTCCTGCGTACAGCCTTTGTTGATGTCTCATGGCCAGTGCTCACCAGTGACAATTTCAGCTGGTCATATGAGTGTGCCGTGGCCAGAAGACCACTGGGGGTCATTGCCTGTTTTACATGGAATTGCAAATCTTCTCATTCCTGATAAGCATGCCAACTCTGGAGACTAAACAGATTTCCATTTAGTTGTTATCTTTGTTGATTAAAAATAAACTATCTCAGAAAGTGAGATTTCTTTTTAAGGTAAGATTTGAAGTGGAAAGTATGTGGGACAGCCCTGGAATTGAATCTTGAAGGAACATTTCAGCTTTTTGTTAGAAGTTATGGTGCTTCGAGTTTCTGCCTTTTGTGGCGAGGACACACAGTGACAGTTTAGGCTTGTCATGTTATGGGCTTTGTAGCTCAAAACCTGTAGGTGCTACTTCCGGTTTTACATGTGAGGAGCTGAGTGTATTTTATTATTAACCTCTCTAGTAGAACCAAACATACTGGTTATATCAGTGCAGCATTAAATCTGTTAATTATCACCTGCCTTTCTCGCCACAGAAAAATATCTTTTCTTTTTAATTCACTTAAGTTGATTTGTTGAATATTTCCATCCATACAAAAAGAATTGCTTATCCTCATACGGCAAGGTAAGTAGTAACTTTCTTTGGAGGAGAGAAAAAAACTTGAAACAGAACTATGTAATAGGAAAGTATTAGAAATGTTATTGTTGGGAGTGTGATTAAAGGTTCTGGTCTTTTCAGAGCATGTGTATGAGATTAGTAATTCTCTGAATCATTTTTTTCAGCCATCTCTGTCTAAATATTTCTAGTAGTTTTCATGATAGAAAAATGTTTTTGTGCAAAACAACCTCTACAATTTGAAGTAATTTATGAATGTGTTCAGAATTTTCAAAGAAACCACCAATGATAGTTTTAGTCAGCTACTAGATATTTAATAAATACTTAATGACTATCGAATGAATGAATGGAATTCTTAGTAAAGTTTTCATTTTTATTAAGCTCTTAGAAATTTATTAATCAGAGTAATATCTCAAAATGTAAATTTGTCAAAACAATGTAATTCTTGAATCAACCTTGTTGGTGTTGTGTAATGTCATCTTTAGAGGAAGAAATTATTTTTAAAATATTGTAAAGTTGATGATAGTTTAACTCTTAACTATTTGTAATCCTGTAGGTAATTTTCCCATGATTAGTGATGATTTGGTTAATTCTTACCATCTTCTGCTATGTGCTTTGGACTTAGTTTATGGAAATGCCCTTCAATGTTCCAATCGTAAAGAACTTGTGAACCCAAATTTTAAAGGTAATCAAAGATTGTCAGACAATCCATGTTTCTATATTATGTTTACCCTTGGGAGTTGTATACATAGTTCAAGTTTCCTAGCATCAGCAAATATAAGTATAGTAGAACCTCTGTATGTCGACCACTCACAAGGGATTATAACAAACTAGCCAGTATGCGAAGATGAGCAACATAAGGAACTGTTGTACTGACACATCCATGTGGCTTATGGCTGGTCTGTGAAATTTAAGTCAACTTAAGAAGGTGGTCGGCTTTGGAAGTACTGTTTTATTTTGAAAGCTTCCATCATAATAGTTATCCAATGTTCTTAGGATTCTGAGTCAAGCTCTCTATACGAATATTTCTGAAAAATGTCTGCAGTTGAAGATATCAAAAGTTTAAAGTCTTAGTGTACTATATTCTTGTAAGTTTCTGAAATACGTAGTATACTCAACAAGAAGAAGGCATTTAGAAACTCAAAGTAGCAAAGATGACATTAAAGCTGGTAGTGTTTTTCTACTTTGGCAAGCTTTGTGCCTGACACACTACAGAACATCAAAAAGAGTTTTACTGAAAAAAATTTCATTTCCAATTTTTGCTTCAAAAGAGTAGTTGTGGTCTAAAATAAGTAAAATGAACTTCTATCTCCAAAACTAAGATATGTATGGAAATGATAATTTGGCATATAAATTTACATGATTTCAGCTACATGATTTCATGACTGATATACAGTTAAGACCCCAAATTATGATTTACAAAGCAATATTAAAAAGAGCTACTATATGTATAATGCTGCTGCTATTTGAATAATGCCTTAACAGTATTCTGGGTAGTCATCAATGTTTGGGTGATTACAATTAGAATTTCAGCTAATCTATCAAGGTAGATTTTTCTTTCTTTTTTATTTTTAATTATTATGGGTATATAATAGTTTATAACTTCATAGAGTACATGCAATGTTTTGATATAGACGTTTGACTAATTCTGATCAAATCAGGGAAATTGGGGTATCCGTCAACTCAGGTATTTATCATTACTTTATGTTGGGAGCATTCTAGTTCTACTCTGTTAGTTATTTTACAATATACCCTAACTTACTGATTATAAACACTTTGTTGTGCTATCAAATATTATTCATTTTATGTAACTGCAGTTTTATACCCATTAAAAGGTAGATTTTTATTTTCTTTTATTTTTTGAGACAGAGTCTCAAGCTGTCACCCTGGGTAGAGTGCTGTAGCATCACCTCAAACCCTTGAGCTTAAGTGGTTCTCTTGCATCAGCTTCCTAAGTAACTGGGATTATAGGCGCCCGCCACAACACCCGGCTATTTTGTTTTTGGTTGCAGTTGTCATTGTTTAGTTGGCCTGGACTGGATTTGAACCTGCCACCCTTGGTGCATGTGGCTAGTGCCATAACCACTGCTATGGGCACCAAGCCTGTTTTTTAATTTTAATTTAATTTTATTTATGTATTTATTTTTTTGAGACAGAGCCTCAAGCTGTCACCCTGGATAGAATGCTGTGGCATCACAGGTCACAGCAACCTCCAATTCCTGGGCTCAAGCGAGTCTCCTGCCTCTGCCTCCCAAGTAGCTGGGACTACAGGCGCCTGCCACAACGCCCGGCCATTTTTTTGGTTGCTGCTGTCATTTTTGTTTGGCGGACCCGGGTTGGATTCAAACCCACCAGCTCAGGTGTACGTGGCCAACGCCTTAGCTCACTGAGCCACAGGCGCTGAGCTTGCAGCTCCACTCATAATTGCCAAGTCCTGGAAGAAGCCCAAGTGCCCATTGACCCATGAATGGATTAATAAATTGTGGTATATGTATACCATGGAATACTATGCAGCATTAAAAAAGGAGACTTTACCTCTTTTATGTTTACATAGATGGAGCTGGAAAATACTCTTCTTAGTAAAGTATCTCAGGAATGGAAAAAAAATATCCAATGTACTCAGAACTACTGTGAAACAAATTTATAATCAGTCCCACTTGCATATGAAAAATGAAACACAACTATAGCCTAGGATGAAGGAGGGAAGGAGAGGGAGAGGAGAAGGGAGATGAGTGGGTTGATAGAGGAGGGTTAATGGGGGACCACACCTACAGAGCATAATGCAAGTACAAGTTTGGTCTATCAAGTGTAGAGCACAAATGTCTGAATGCTGTAATTGGGTAAAAGAGTTGAAAGCTATGTTGATTAGCAGCATGTAAGCACTCCAATTTGTACAAATAATCAACACATTGAATCCAATAATGGCATAAATGTATGTATGATCTGTGTACAAATTACTTAATAAAAAAAAAAAAAGAAAAAACCTTGAATAGCCAAGACACTACTCAGAAATAAAAACAAAGCAGGAGTAATCATGCTACCAGACCTCAGAATATAATATACATCAATAGTGATCAAAACAGCATGGTACTGGCACAAAAACAGAGAGGTAGATGTGTGGAACAGAATAGAGAACTAAGAGATGAACCCAGCTACTTACCACTATTTGATTTTGACAAGCCAATAAAAAACATTCAGTGGGGCAAAGATTCCCTATTTAATGAATGGTGCTGGGTGAACTGGCACTGGTGACCTGGAGAAGACTGAAACTGGGCCCACACCTTTCACCTTTCAGATAGATCCTTACTGGATTAAAGATTTAAACTTAAGACATGAAACTATAAAAAAATACTAGAAGAAAGTGCATTGAATCTCCTAAAGAAATCGGCCTGGGCGAATATTTTATGAGGAGGACTCCCTGGCAATTGAAGCAGCATCAAAAATACACTACTGGGACCTGATTAAACTAAAAAGCTTCTGCACAGCCAAGAACACAGTAAGTAAAGCAAGCAGAGCCCTCAGAATGGGAGAAGATATTTGCAGGTATGTCTCTGATAAAGGCTTAATAACCAGAATCCACAGAGAACTCAAATATATTAGCAAGAAAAGAACAAGTGATCCCTTCTCAAGGTGGGCAAGGGACTTGAAGAGAAACTTCTCTGAAGAAGACAGGCACACGGCCTACAGACACATGAAAAAATGCTCATCATCCTTAATCATCACAGAAATGCAAATCAAAACTACTTTTAGATGTCACCTAACTCCAGTAAGTTTAGTCCACATAACAAAATCCCAAAACCAGAGATGTTGGCATGGATGTGGAGAAAAGGGAATACTTCTACATTGCTGGTGGGAATGTAAACTAATATGTTCCTTTCAGAAAGATGTTTGGAGAATACTTAGAGATCTAAAAATAGACCTGCCATTCAGTCCTACAATTCCTCTACTAGGTATATATCCAGAAGACCAAAAATCACATTATACCAAAACTATTTGTACCAGAATTGAAGTCCAATTAATAATCACTAAGTCATGGAAGAAGCCCAAGTGCCTACTGACCCACGAATGGATTAATAAATTGTGGCATATGTATACCATGGAATATTATGCAGCCTTAAATAAAGATGGAGAATTTATCTCTTTCATTTTTACATGGATGGAGCGGGACCATATTCTTCTTAGCAAAGTATCTCAAGATGTAAGAAAAAGTATCCAATGTACTTGGATACTTGGATCCAATGTAGTTGGATCCCTACTATGAAACTAATTAATAGCTTTCATATGAAAGCCATAATCCAATTATAGTACAAGAATATGGGGAAAAGGGAAAGGGAGAGGTGGGGAGGGGGGAACATGGGTGGGGGTAGGGTATTGGTGTGACTACACCTATGGTGCATCTTAGAAGGGTACAGGTGAAACTTACTAAATGTAGAATATGGATGTCTTAGCACAATAACTGGGAAAATGCCATGAAAGCTATGTTAACCAGTTTGATGAAAATATTTCAAATTGTATATAAAACCAGCACATTGTACCCCATGACTGTATGGGGTACACAGCTATGATTTGACATAAAAATTATTAACTAAATTATTGTCAAAAGAAATTCAAAGCACAGTAAGTATAATCTTTTTTTTGACCATAATTTAAGTGTGCCTTGGAAATCTAACTATAAATTTAAGAACGCTGCTGTATGGTGTCAGATTTTCAGAAAAAGTAGGTCCTGATGCTGCCTGATGGGAATTTGCCATTTCATTATATAATCACCTCAAATATGAAAAAATTGGAACCCCAAAATCATTTTAATCAAGCATTAGATGTCATGATATAGGTGATGTGGACATTACAATTCAGTAAAATTGGAGTAACAGCTTCCTTGCGGCTGGGCACAGTGAGACTGGGGAGAGAGGACTTCAGGCATCTCTGCCAGGCAGGATCTGCCCAGAAACTTCCCTTTGGGGACACAGGGAGACAGCGTGAGGTTTCTGGACACCCTGAGGAAG
>CAUYON010026869.1:0-31161 GCA_963573935.1 Arctocebus calabarensis | reverse complement strand
ATGATTCATAGACGGTGCCTTCTCACTGTGTCCTTACATGGTGCTAGGGGCAAGTAGCTCTCTGATCTCCTTTATAAAACCAGAAATTCCATTCATGGGGACAAAATATTTGCAGGTTATGCCTCCAACAAAGGTTTAATAACCAGAATACACAGAAAACTCAAACGTATTAGCAAGAAAAGAACAAGTGATCCCATCTCAGGCAAAGGATTTGAAGAGAAACTTCTCCAAAGAAGACAGGCGCACGGCCTACAGACACATGAAAAAGCTCACCATCCTTAATCATCAGAGAAATGCAAATCAAAACTACTTTGAGATATCACCTAACTCCAGTAAGATTAGCCCATATGACAAAATCCCAAAACCAGAGATGTTGGCATGGATGTGGAGAAAAGGGAACACTTCTACACTGCTAGTGGGAATGCACATCAATATGTTCCTTTTGGAAGGATGTTTGGAGAGTATTTAGAGATCTAAAAATAGACCTGCCATTCAATCCTATAATTCCTTTACTAGGTATATACCCAGAAGACCAAAAATCACAATATAACAAAGACATCTGTACTAGAATGTTTATTGCAGCCCAATTCATAATTGCTAAGTCATGGAAGAAGCCCAAGTGCCCATTGACCCACAAATGGATTAATAAATTGTGGTACATGTGCACCATGGAATATTATACAGCCTTAAAGAAAGATGGAGACTTTATCTCTTTCATGTTTATATGAATGGAGCTGGAACATATTCTTCTTAGCAAAGTATCTCAAAAATGGAAGAAAAAGTATCCAGTGTACTCAGCCCTACTATGAAGCTAATTTATAGATTTCATATGAAGGCTATAACCCAACTATGGTACAAGTATATGGGGAAAGGGGCAAGGGAAGGGAGAGGAGCGGAGAGGTTGGGATGGAGGGAGGATAATTTGTGGGGTCACACCAATGATGCATCTTAGAAGGGTACAGGTGAAACTTACTAAATGCAGAATACAAATGTCTTCATACAATAACAAAGAAAATGCCCTGAAGGCTGTGTTAAATAGTTTGATGAAAACATTTCAGATTGTATATGAAGGCTGCACATTGTACCCCTTGATTGCACTAATGTACGCAGCTATGATTTAATAATAAAAAAAATTAAAGAAAAAAGAAATTCCATTCATGAAGGCTCTGCCCTATAACCTAGCCACCTTCCCAAAGTCCCCCACCTCTTGATCTCATCACTGTGGGAGTGAGGATTTCAACATATAAATTTGAGGAAGACAGAACTTTAGGCCATAGCAGAATGTATTGCCTAAAGCAGCATTTAGTCATGGGTGAATCTTATTCTAGGAAGCAGCTTGCTTCCCCCACTTTAGGAGCTTTGCTTTTGCTATTCCTTCTGCTTGGAGCACTTCTTCTCCATTATCCACAAAGCTTGACTGCTGAGCTCCTTCAGATCTTTGCTGAAGTATCCCTTTATTCCCCAAGCTGGCACTGGGTCATCCCTGCACCCCTCAACTCTATCTCTTGTCCCTTGCTTTGTTCTTCATCATAACACTAAATATTAGCTTCCACCTAAATTTGTGGCTTACTTACCGTCTTTCCTATAATGGAGGCTTTATGAGAGCAGCAACTTTATTCACTGATTTCCCCAGTGCCTGCCATGCAGAAAACACTTGATAAACATTGGTGAACAAATAGAAAGAGAGAAAGGAAGGCAGGCTTACTACATAACGTGCTCTGTCACTTGGGATGATAGTGCTTTCTTCTAATCATGGGGGTAGTTTGTACAAGTATGTGCTGTCATGTATGTATGGCACATATAATTACTTTTTAGCATTTGGCGTATTTTACATGGTTTTAGACGTCAGATTGAGTTTTGACGTGTCTGTTAAGGTCTTTGGACATTTAATGAGGTTGACTACTTCACACTTATATATGTATAGAAAATGTTTTGAATTAAATTCCTCAGCTCAAAACCCTGCCACAGCACTCTCCTTTATCCAGAGGAATACAGAAGAGAAGTCCAGTGCCCGTAGGACCTGGTCTGGGTGCCTCTTCCCTATTCCCCTTAGACTACCTGTCACTTGCTCTCACCAGCAGTGTAGGACTCATGGCTATTTTCTCTGCCAGAAATGCTTTGCCCCCAGAAAGTGATCCTCTCAGCTATCTTCCTCCCTGCCTTCCATTAAATTTTTCCTTCTCAATGAGGCCTGTACTGACCATTCTACTTAATACTAAATTCTGACATCCTGCCCACACCCTAGAAGTTTCCTCTTTCTTATCCTGTTTTTTTTCCTTTTTTTCATAACATTTTTTAACTTCTAACATGCTATTAATGTATTTGTCCTATTTATTATCCACGTCCCTCAGATACCAGGCAAGCTCCAGGAGAGCAGAGATTTCTCCTTTTTGTTCACCAGTTAATCTACAGTGCTGAGAACAATGGCTGGCACATTATTCTCAATATTCCAAAAACATGAAGTGATTGAACTCAACACTCTAACTCGGGCTTCATTTCTGTTCACTAAAAAAAATATTTCTTCAGGGTTTAATTTATGTCAGATACTATTCTAGGTATGCTTTTCCTTTCCAAACATCATTGCCACACTAGACAACCTAATGTAATTTCACTAAATGGTTTTCAAGGTGTACAACTGGCTCCCTGCTTTTTGTTTCCTTTGGCTTCTCCATTGTGCTTAAACATAAGTACACATATCACCTTGTTTGCTGGTTAAATATAGCTATTCTGCAAAAACGCCTCCCCCAACAAATAGATAAATGTGTTTCAGCAAAACTAAAAATTTTCATGCTGCCTGATACAGATGGTTGAAATGTCTTGCCCAGAATGGCAGCGTGGAGTCAGGACCCAAAGTTCTGCTGACAAAATATGCAGTGCTTATATCGTATGTGTATTGGTTTGCCATTACAGACTAATAATACTGGCTTAACAGCAGAAACTAATTTTCTCACAAACTTGGAGACCAAAAATAAGATCAGTTTCAACAGTGTTGGTTTCTTGTGAGGGCTCTTTTGCTGGCTTGCAGAGAGCCACCTTCTCTCTGTGTCCTCACCTGGCCTTTCCTTAAGGAGAGAGAGAGAGAGACTGAGAGAGCGACCATGAACTTTAATGTCCCTTCCTATTTTTATATGGATACTAGTCCTGTTGGATCGGGGCCCTTATAACCTCAATCAACTTTAATTACCTCTTTAAAGCTTTATCCCCAAATTTAGTCCAATTAATGGTTTGGGCTTCAACATAAGAACTTGGGAAGGGACACAATTCAGTCCAAAACAGACTGTAACCTTGGGATACTCGCACCACTTTGAGAAATAGTTGTTATATGTGACAAGCCTGATTATTTACTGCAATCTCATAACATGTGCATATAATGAGAGATTTATTTTTCTTTATTACCCTCTCTAGTGACTTACAACAAGAGTAATCAACAAATATCAAAACAACAACTCCTCTACCCAAGACGTTTTCTCTTTTAGAAAATGTGCTCTTTGAAAAAACTTCATGTCTGTTGATTTGTCAATAACTTTCAACATATTATCTGTCTTAGATAAGGAAATATCCCTGGGAAGGAGTTGAGAAACCCTAGATACCAGAGCTTAGCTCTCTTATCCACATCAAAGTGACCAACAAAGGCAGTCACTTATCTTCTCAAGGTCTTAAATCTCTTTGCATCTCTACAATTTACTTCAGCTCCCCGATTTACCTTTCACCAATTAATAACTAAATGTAATGGTTTATTATTCCAAATATATTGTCAAAATTCATATTTAAAATAAACATTATTATGAATCATTCCTAATTGTTTGGATATGCTTTTAATAAAACCCATAGAAATTTTCTTAAGACTATTTTATATTACTGGAAATCACCACGGAAATAGTAAAACTTAAAAAATATCAGAAAAAGAATCAGTTCCTAAAACTGCTTTTTTAATTATTATCCAGGTCCTTAGAGTGTATTATGATCGCCTTCTGGATAATGCAGACAGAAGTTGGCTTATCAGCTACATTCAAGAAATTTTGAAAACTTGTATGTATGAAGATTTTCACAAGCTTTTTAAAAATCTGGATTTTAATAAAGATGGATTGGTGGAAGAAGATGACTTACGCAGCTTAATGTTTTGTGATTTCCATGATCCCAAGAGAGAGGATACCAACTACAGAGAAATCTCAGATGTAGATAACCTTCGAGTGATAGTAGAAAGTCACCTAGAAGAATACAACAATGTCAGCAAAAAAACCATGAACCTCGTCTTATTTCGGTTTGCCATAGAGCACATCAGCAGAATTTCCAGGATTCTGAAGCAGCCCCGCAGCCATGCTCTCCTGGTTGGAGTTGGTGGCAGCGGAAGGCAGTCTGTCACCAGATTAGCTGCCCACATGGCTGATTATTCAGTTTTCCAGGTTGAAATCGCCAAGGGCTATGGTATTGTTGAGTGGCGTGAGGATTTAAAAGTGATCCTCAGGAAATGTGCTGAAGGCGAGATGCAGGGTGTCTTCCTGTTTACAGACACTCAGATTAAAAAAGAATCATTTCTTGAAGATGTCAACAATTTGTTAAATGCTGGAGAGATTCCAAATCTCTTTGCATTAGATGAGAAGCAAGAGATATGTGAGAAGATGCGTCAGTTAGATCGCCAGCGAGATAAAACCAAACAAACAGATGGAAGCCCCATTGCCCTTTTCAACATGTTTATTGATCGCTGTCGCAACCAACTGCATGTGGTCCTTGCCATGAGTCCCATTGGAGATGCATTTCGGATTCGTCTTAGAAAGTTCCCTGCTCTTGTTAACTGCTGTACCATTGACTGGTTTCAGGTATGGTATGTATATTTTAGATGGATTTCTAGAAATGTTGAATCATCATCATCATGACTTATTTTTTAGACTGTACCCCAAAAGTGTAGGGTAGCAGAATTTTCTGATTAATCATAAAGAATTTTATGAAATTATAATGCATATGAAGTCATGATAATAGAAAATATTTATGAATAAATGTGATAATATTGTAGAAAGTTTTAGGATAAATGTGGGTATCAGTCAAGGTCCTGACAGGAAACAGAGAGCACAATAGTTCCCCCCCCCAAAGGGACTATTCATGGAGGTGTTGACCAGGTTAAGGGAGCCAAGAGGGGCTGTTGGGGCACTCAGGAAGTGGTAGAGCAATAGCAGGAAGTGTTACTTTCCCTGACTATCAAAGGGCAGAGGCAGGAAGAGTGTCTGTCGTGAGAGCTCGGGAGAATTCCGAGCTATGGAAGTAGGGCTTCCTGACAGGAACAGGCACCAGAAACTGGGAACTCAGCTACTGCTAGAAAGAGAAGGAGGACCTGGATACATCTGCCTCTCTCTTCTTCCACCCTCCACTCTCTTTCTACTTGCTAAACCTAACAGAAATCAAAGGGAAGAAAGCCTGAGTGATGCTTTTTGTAGTAAACTTTGGTATCAAAAAACAGAGAAGAGCCACTAAAGGCAGAGAATGGGTGGGGATGGGCTGGATGGGGGTAGCAAAAGGAGAGCAGCTGACCTGTGTGAAAAATAATTTTCATTCTCCCTTCCAGCTTCAACAGTGCATCACAATGCTCCCTCCTCAGTAGGAAAGGTGGGCTCCAATGCACAAGCATTTATGACTTTGGCAAATTTGCATAGTCTCTCTGTACTTCCATTTCTGGGTAAAATTCATTCTGATTTTATGCAAAGCATGTTTACTGAATTCTTTCTTACTTTGTAGCAGATATCATTCTAAAAGCTAGAGAGGAAGAAGCAAATGAAATGGGCAAGACCTCTGCTCTCATCGAGCTTACTATCTACAGAAAAATTGGCAAAAAATAATTCTACCACACAGGGTAGAGTTAGGGAGTAAGAGGATTTCTGAACAGGGTGACCTTTAATAGGAAACCTGAAAGGCAAAAAGTGTCAGTACCAAGAAGATCTGGGCAGAAACTAGTGAAGGCAAGTGGCTGGACAGAAGGAATGGAAGGGGCAGGGAGAAGAGCAGGGTGACAGGAGCACAGGGAGGGGTCTGGGCAGGGCATACTGAAGTCAGAAAGGTGAGAAAGGACAAATCAGATTAGAGCTTGGCTGATTGGCTTGGATTTTATTTTAGGAATACTGGAAGTCTTTGAAGGGTCGTAAACGGGGAAGTATGATACAGCTAAGAATGAAAGCAGTTAGGATACTGTTGGAGTAGTTCAGGAAAATGATAACAGAGACTTGATTGGGATGGCTGTGGTAGACAGAGGAGAAGGATTTGGAAGCTATTTTAGGGATAATGCCTACAGAACCTCAGAGAATTGGCAGGAGAATTAAATGAGATAATACTGGTAAAATGCACACGGAAGTAGACATTGCATAAGTTTAAGTCTTTTCCCTTTCCTTATTCCTCCAACATTCATGAACAATTTCTCTAATCCCAGAACAAAGCAAGGAAAGTGAAGTTACATGCACTGGCTACTGGCTCCCTGTTCTTAGCATGCAAGTACTTGGGGAAAGTTCATGAAAGTGTCTCTCCCGCCCCATCCCTCATGCTGTTCCCCTCTGTCTCCAATATCTATAAATTATAGAGGGATAAGGTAGTAACAGAGTCATATTAGCAACCTTGATAAAGTTCTAAAGGAACTTATTTTATATTTAGTCGTGGCCTGAAGATGCACTACAGGCAGTTGCCTCACGATTCTTGGAAGAAATTGAAATGTCAGAGGAAATACGAGATGGCTGTATCGACATGTGTAAGAGCTTCCACACTTCTACAGTAAATTTATCAAAATCTTTCTATGATGAACTTCAAAGATACAATTATGTGACTCCTACTTCTTATCTTGAATTAATCTCCACCTTCAAACTGCTGTTAGAAAAGAAAAGAAGGTAAAAATGAAGTTTTACATTTTGAAGAAAGCTATGATATTTAAAAATGCGTACAACAATGATCTAGGTAAAATGTACCAGAGATTTGTTTCATATAAATGAAGCCGAGTATTGTGGTGAATACCTGTAGTCCCTGCAGGAGGATCCCTTGAGCCTAGAAGTTTCAGGTTGCAGTGAGCTATAATATCACTGCACTCTAGCCTTGGAAATAGAGCAAGACCCTGTCTCAAAAAAAAGAAAAGAAATATATATACACACATATATAGCACATTATAAGTGCATCACATTTATTGGAAAAAGGTGTGCCTTCGAGCTCTAGGGTATAGATACTTTGGCAGTGATACTGAGTAAAAACTGGAAAGCGAATTTTCTTTGATAAGTAATTAGATAATAGATAAACTCCCTCTTTGTATATTAAACAGCTGAGACCCCAAGGACAGCCACTTAATAAATATGACCAACTTTCCTTTTCTACTAAACTCTCATTTGAAAACATCAATATAAACATCAGTAACTTATGTGCTATAGGAAGTGTCACTGTGAGCGTTTATGTTCACTCTTTTAACTTAATGATGACTTTTATGTGCAGAAAAGTTTATTCAAACATTTCTTCAGTCCTAAAAATTAAAACTAAAAATAAATAAATAAATGTTAAAACTGAGTATATATATTTTAAAATTTAAAAACATTAACATTAAGCTAGAAAGCTTAGAAAATTGTACTGGTCTCTTTTAAAAGGGCCTTTGATTAATGTTTGATTACATCCAAGATGTTATTTAAACAAAATTTTTAATACAGTATTTTGCTTTTCTTTTATGGTCTGATTTAATAAATCAAACTTTACTAGATACTTAAATAATTTATATATCTAATAAGCTAAACTTATCCATATGGTGAGTGAACCTTTAGTTCTTTTAAGTGTTTGAATATTATGTATAAAACTAATGAGATTTGGGTGGTGCCTGTGGCCCAAGGAGTAGGCCCTATATACTAGGGGTGGTGGGTTCAAGCTGGCTCCAGCGAAAACTGCAAAAAAAAAAAGAAAAAAAATTAGTGAGATTTTTGTTAAAAACACAAATGTAAATCAATCACTCTATTAAATGACTTATATTAGACATTTAAGCCTGATCTGTGAATTTAGCAGACCAAATTCTTTTAAATACTTACAACCCCAAATAAGCACAGATAACATAAAAGTATTAATACTGACTCTGATTTTTCTATAGATAGTTCCAAATTTTCTGTGACTAACCTACTATCTCAAGCATTTTCAAGCTCCTTTTCTCATATGGGCAGCATGCTACCTGGATACAAACAGGAAACTCCTTATCCACATTAACACTGATTATTGCTGTATTCTCTCCTCCTGGACTGTCTAGTCACCATGGTCCACAGCCCTGTCTCTAAATCATGTTATTAGTAATTTTTCATCTACCTTGTGAAACTGGGAACTCCCACCAAGTTTTCTTACCGAACTTGACTGGATTTCATTATTTCTTTGGCTATCAAGATAAATTCTTTCTTTATAGAGTTTATGATCTTTAATTTAATGGAATCTTGCTCCCCCTACACCCCTATATTTTCCTAATCGAGAGGATCAATAGCTTTTGAATATTCTGATGAAATTTTGGGTATCACTCATGTTTGATTGTGTGCTTACCATGTTTAGCCACCCTAACAGAAAGATTATAAAAATGAGACCCAAACTTATATAAAGAGTTAAAACTTACAGTTTACAAGTTCAAATTTATAGGTTAAGAGAGTCATGGTCTTTTAGGCACATTCTTGTTGGCCTTTCAAATTTTCAAAACAACTTTTTGAAATTTTCAAAAATTTCAACTTTTTCCCTTTCAAAATGTTCCCTTTGCCAACTTAAAAAAAAATTTCTTCTTTACTTCAACTAGAATTCATATCCTATGAATACTTTTTCCTTACTAGCAGAAGCTTTCAGATCTCTTACAAGGTTATAACCTAAAAATCAGGGGTTAAGCCAACAGAGCGTCACGGTCGCCTGGGATGTGCCACAGTCCTGACCTGACCTTTCCTGTGTTTGCTGCACAAGGTTTCCACTAAGCCAGACTCACAGACAATACGGTATTGTACGTCTCGTCCCCTCCGTTCCTAATCCTCTCAAATATTTTGCTCACTCTCAAGGAATTCAACATGTAACAAAAATGTGGCATGCTCTCATGTCTGAAGATTTTTTCTGTGACAATCCTTTCAATGTTTTCCTGGTTACCTTTTCCAACTCAACCTAGTTTCCTACTGTAGCCTATTTTTTGAAGTAGGTTTCTAAAATTTGTCATCTTTTACTTTGGGATATTATGGTATATCAAATATTTTAAAATGAAATAAATTATAAAGAAGAAAAGTTCTCTCTCTAGAGAGAGAACATATATGAATGTGGATACAAATTTTTAAGTACATTAAAATATTACATTTTAAATTATGATAAAATATCACATTATTCCTAATCATTTAGGAATTATTCCTAATAATTTTATACCAAAAAAGGGTATTGAGCTTTATTATCTATTCTATTTGTTCCTTTTACCTTAATAAGGCAATTACACCTATTTGAAGATGTATAATACATCTTAAAATCATTTTTTACCCTTTGCAACATTCAAAATAATATATTTTGGGGCATCAAAGTCTATTTAGAGTAAGTAGTCATAAGAAGGATAGTCTTGTTGGAATCAGCTTCTGAAAGTGGCAAATTTTAGAGGCTCATCATTCATTTTGATATAGGAGATTCCTTATTGTTTCATTGTTTTGAATTGCTGTTACATTCATAGAAAATGTTAGGTAAAATACAAAATGATTGGCATTTTGTCTTCTCTTAATTGTGCACAATTCAGTGTTCTAGAGTTCGTATTTTTTGACGAATTGTCAATTTATGTGAAAATCGTTTACACCACCCTCTAGTTATGCCTTGAAAAAGTCTGCAAAGCTCAAAAACACTTAATTTTTTCCTTAATGTGGGTTACAAGCCTCATGATCAACCTTTGTATGTCCATTTGCTTTCAGTGAAGTCATGAAAATGAAGAAGAGGTATGAAGTGGGTTTGGATAAGCTGGATTCTGCCGCATCTCAAGTAGCCACGATGCAAATTGAGTTGGAGGCACTGCATCCTCAACTAAAAGTTGCTAGCAAAGAGGTGGATGAAATGATGGTGATCATCGAGAAGGAGTCTATAGAAGTCGCCAAAACTGAAAAAATAGTGAAAGCCGATGAAACTGTAGCAAATGAACAAGCTATGGCTGCCAAAGCCATCAAAGACGAATGTGATGCTGACCTGGCAGGGGCCTTGCCAATATTAGAGTCGGCACTGTCCGCCCTGGACACTCTAACTGCACAGGTAAGAGCTTAGACATACGCCTTCTAGAAAACACGTCGTCGTAGCTCAAGGAAGTACTTAGCATTGTCTAGGTCAGTCTTAGTTTGTCTCTCCACATTTAATGAACCTGAAGTCATTTGAAAATTGGTAAAAGGATTCCCTAATCCACTTGAAAAAATAATACATGTGTGTGTCAAAGACCCTATTGAAAAGGAAGAAAGTTGCCTGATTTATAACCTACCATCGAGCCACAGGTTGGGTTTTTTTTGAGAACTCTACACAACTTTGCACTATCGTAACTGACAGATGTGTAAGATACAAGTATATACTTTGATTCTAAGGTGCACCTTTTTCATAGTTAGGCATGATTATAATTGGAGTCAACTCACCAAGATTGCTACTTTTAGAGGTCCATCATTTATTTTAATACATGAGGCTTCTTCCCTTATATCCACTGTATTTAAAGTAGATGTCAGTGTTAGTGGGTTGAGAGGGGGGGTGAAACATAAAATAATGTGTTTTGCAGAGACTTATTTTATAATAGTATATCTTAGATTTGATGAAATGTGGTATTAAAAACTAAGATGTGGGCTCGGTGCCTGTGGCTCAACAGGCTTAAGGCTCCGGCCACGTACACCCGAGCTGGCAGGTTCGAATCCAGCCTGGGCCCACCAAAAAACAATGACGGCTGCAACCAAAAAATGGTCGGGCGTTGTGGCGGGCACCTGTAGTCCCAGCTACTTGGGAGGTAGAGGCAAGGGACTCGCTTGAGCCCAGGAATTGGAGGTTGCTGTGAGCTGTGATGCCATAGCACTCTATCCAGGGTGACAGCTTGAGGCTCTGTCTCAAAAAAAAAAAAAATTGTATGCAAATTTATAAATACAATATGATTCTTATCTTAGTGTAAGCATACATTGGAAAAACATAGATTATTTGATGAATTGTTAATTGTTTTGATTTATACTCTTTTTCTGTTTACCTGTGCTTTCCAAAATGGGAATGTAAAAATTTTCTAAGCAACAAAACTTAAATTGTATTATAAGAAATATATTCTTGGATTATCTTATTTTAAAAAACATAAAAAAAAATAGAAAAACTAGCTGGGTGTAGTGGTGCATGCCTGTAGTCCCAGCTGCTTAAGAAGCTGGGGCAAGAAGATTGCTCAAGCCCAGGAATTGGAGGTTGCTGTGAGCTATGATGCCATAGCACTCGACCCAGGGCAACAACAACAACAAAGAAAATAGAGCAGATTTTAAAACAAAATTATGTCATGTATACTATCATGCTTAAAATATAGCATATACACATAGAAAAAATAGAATATAAACAAAACTGTTTATAGTAGTTAACTATATATAGTAGGATTGCAGAAGACCTTCTTGTGCATAATTTCTCCGCATTTTTCTAATGTTTGCAGTAGGCACTACTTTTATAGTTTTTAAGAAGCTATAAAACTCTGCTTTGTGATATTCAAATCTCTCTTTATGTGTTTCTGAAGTAGACTCTAAGTCATAAGTATCTCACATAGGCTATCTTCCTCTTATTCTTTTTGATTTTTAATTTTTTCCTTTGAGACAACATTCTCAACACTTTATGATACAGTTCTATCATCGTCACCATTTCTACCCAATGAACAGAATGAGTTTCTGTATCTTAGGACTTGGTTTGAAAATAGGAGCCAATGAAAATGAATAGATAAATTACATAAACAAATCTTTCTATTTTAAGATAATATGTTGTTATTTCAAGGATATTACGGTGGTAAAATCCATGAAGAGTCCACCTGCTGGCGTCAAGCTGGTCATGGAAGCTATCTGCATCTTGAAAGGCATCAAAGCTGACAAAATTCCTGACCCAACAGGTTCAGGAAAAAAAATTGAGGATTTCTGGGGCCCAGCAAAGAGACTTCTCGGTGACATTAGGTTTCTACAGTCACTTCATGAATATGACAAGGACAATATTCCTCAAGCTTATATGAATATAATAAGAAAAAATTATATTCCAAATCCAGATTTTGTTCCAGAAAAGATCAGAAATGCTTCTACAGCAGCCGAAGGTCTATGCAAATGGGTCATAGCAATGGATTCATATGATAGGTAAGTCCTGATAGAAAGAAACCTGACTGGTATATTTTATTTTCACATTTGATTAGTTAGATAGGATAAAACTGAAAAGCTATATAAGTGAGAGGCTTCTTGAAATATCGTGTCTGAATCTGCACTGTTTACATATTTATTGGAGGCAAGATTATACCAATTAAATAGAATAATATGGACTCCAGACTCTTTTTAGTGTTTTGGTTGATTTGGTTTTTTAAGAGATAAGGTCTCTTTTGTCCAGGCTGGACTTCAGTGGGCCAATTATAGTTCACTGAAGCCTGGAACTCCTGAGCTTAAGTGATCCTGTTTCCTCTGCTTCCAAAGTATCTGGGAACATAGGTGCATACCACCATACTGGGATAGTTTTTAAAAAAAAAATTTTTTTGAGACTCATTATGTTGTCCTCAGTAGAGTGCAGTGGTGTCATAGCTCTCAGCAATCTCAATCTCTTGGGCTCAAGTGATTCTCTTGCCTCAGCCTCCCACGTAGCTGGGACTACAGGTGCCCACCACAATGCCCAGCTATTTTTTGTTATAGTTGTCATTTTTGTTCTAGCTGACCTGGGGTGAGTGTGAACCCACCAGCCTCTGTGTATGTGGCTGGCTCCGTAACCACTGTGCTATGGGCACCAACACGGTTTTTCAAAGTGGTTTTTTTTTTTTTTGAGACAGAGTCTCAAGCTGCCACCTGGGTAGGGTGCTGTGGCGTCATAGCTCATAGCAACCACCAACTCTTGGGTTTAAGTGATTCTCTTGCCTCAGCCTCCCAAGTAGCCAACCACAGGTGCCTGCCACAACACCCAGTTATTTTTTTATTGTGGTTGTCATTGTTGTTTATCAGGCCCAGGCCGGATTCAAACTTATCCACTCCAGTGTACGTGGCTGTGCCCTAGCCACTGAGCTACAGGTGCCAAGCCTGTTTTTCAAATTTTTGTAGAGACATGGTCTTGCTATGTTGGCAGGTTGGTCTTAAACTCCTGGCCTCAAGTGATCCTCCTGCCTCAGCCTCCTAAAGTGCTGGGATTACAAGTGTGAGCCACTACTTCTGGGCCACCTTTATACTCTTAAAAATTACTGAAGACCCCAAAAAGCTTTTGTATATTTCCCATATTAGAAATTAAAATGGAGAAATTTCTTAAATGCTTAATTTAAGATAGCAATAACAACAGTACAAGTTAATAGAAATAACTTATTTTTTAGAAATCACTTTTCTGAAAAAAGTAAAG
Organism: Arctocebus calabarensis; assembly: GCA_963573935.1. Taxonomy (NCBI): domain Eukaryota; kingdom Metazoa; phylum Chordata; class Mammalia; order Primates; family Lorisidae; genus Arctocebus; species Arctocebus calabarensis. The sequence goes on along the minus strand of CAUYON010026869.1, from coordinate 17,637 downwards.
AACAATGATTAAAAGAGTGGCATTTTATGTTTGTCAATCCCTTTAATAAGTGGTTTAATATAAGACAACGAGACTCCCGTATGTGCTGCTTCATTCTACCTGTTATAATATGTTGTTTTGGTCAAGGGACACAGAGAAAATCCAGTCCCACACAGGTATTTGTTTGCACAGGGAGGACCTATGAACTCCCCCAAGGGCGACACGTCTTCAGGATCCCCCGGGGTCCCTTGACTACACTTTGAAAACCACTTTCATAATGTATTATTGTGAGACGAGGAGCCTTTATTGATGATTGTATGAGGACAAGTATCATTCACAGAGTAATATTTATTATTTTTCAAAAAACAGCTCTTACAGGAAGTTTTTCTAAGTCATACCCAGTTTGAATCATTTTACATTTGTAGTAAGGCTATATATGTTTCAGACAGTGACCTATTATGTTAATCATACATTTAATTTAACGTTTTATCATTTAGGTAGAAAGATAACATGACTGATTTCATTTTCCAGATACGGAGAAGAGCATTTAGATTCATCCTTTTTCCTATAAAATCTCTTTTGTTACCACATTCATATTTATAAGGTAACTGTGTTTGATTGAAAATGTATTCTAGGATTTTTTTTTTAAGTAAAATAACAAAGGTAAAAATACCTTACTTTCTCTTCATCAAAATTAAGCTCTAGCCATTTGGGTTAGTTTCCAATAAGATTATGATATTCTACATAAATATTCTATTCTCCTTTTACAAAGTCACCAAAATTCACTTTGGTAATATGTTATTTTGAGAAAAAAATATTTATTTAGAAAACAACATGTATAATTGATATCCATTTTAATAGTCATTTCCTATGTCTGGGATCAAGTTTGGCTAATTCTTTGATGAAATATGGGACATTGAAATCAGTATTAGATTTTTCTTCATATATAAAGAAGTGAGTCATAGTAAGGATGTTAGAAAAGTGAATTCAGTGCTAGAAATTGTGCAACTGTGCTAGAATACCAAACAGGTATTGAACATTCTAATTTTGTTTCTTGCAGAGTGGCAAAAATAGTAGCTCCCAAAAAGATCAAACTGGCTGCAGCTGAAGGGGAGCTTAAAGTTGCCATGGATGGGCTTAGAAAGAAGCAAGCCGCCCTGAAGGAGGTGCAGGACAAACTGGCTAAGCTTCAGGACACACTTGAGTTAAATAAACAAAAGAAGGCTGACCTGGAAAACCAGGTATGTTCTGATACAGGGAGAGATGAGCAAAGTCTCAATTATTGTAAATAAGAAAAAAAAATGAAAAAAAAATTAGCAATTACATACCTTTGTTCACACTTGTCTTTAAATAAGTTGATACAGTATTTTATATCTTTTAATCTTAAAGAATTATTTAATATAAATGTTAATAGCATTAGGAAAAGGCATAACCCAAGTTCTTATACCAAAGTAATCTAAACACCTTTGCTTTTATTAACTATTGAATTCTTCTTTTCATATGAATTATTTTTGAACCTCAAGATAAGTTTTATTTAATCTTGACTTCCAAGAGTTATGATGCTAGGTCACTTGAAAATTAAATCAAAATAATTCAAATAGTCTGTTGGAATATTGCTATTACATAAATTGAAATAGCTTTTCACCAAGTTTGCCACCTTCGTAATTATCCTCCTCCCCTTTTTATCACATTGCTACTTACATATAATCATATTTGGTTGACAATCTCATGCACAAAATGTGCTCTCAGCTATTGATTGATTTCCTAATTTAAACTTAATTGCAAGTATCTGAGTAGGTTAACACAATTTAACAGACTGAAAATTGTGCTTTGTAAATAAGTGTAAGTTATTAAAACTTTTAAACATTTAACCTGTAAAATCATCATTAAATCAATCACAAGTTAAATGTGAGGATTATGTTTGTAGAATATTTAGAATAACATACATTGAGATTATTTTAAATGGAGAGAAAGCATCCATATTTGCAGGGAGGAGAGTGTTCTTTATTAATTCAGTGTCTTGTACTATAGGTCATTCCCTTAAATAGAACTATTCTTTGCATTATATGATAAATATAATGAGATTTTCACAAATTTTATTAAAGTAGATAATTCATATGAAAACCTTCTAACACATCATGAACTTTCTTGTATCATATTGAGATTTGTCACTTTTTTTTTTCTTGATCACTATATAAAGACATTGATACTCTACATTTAATAAGTTTCCCCAGTACCCTGCTAAGATGCACCGTAGGTGTCACTTTTTTTTTTTTTTAGATAATTAAAACAATTCAGGAAGAAGTTTGTAATTAAAAAAAATAATTTATCTCTGAGGGCAAAATCTTGCAGAACTTTAAACTTATTCTATGTGTAAGTGTTGGCAAAAGCTCACTCTTATTTTTGAGGTTGACCTGTGCAGCAAAAAACTAGAACGAGCTGAGCAGTTGATTGGAGGCCTTGGAGGAGAGAAGACTCGGTGGAGCCTGACGGCCCTGGATCTAGGGCAGCTGTACATCAACTTGACAGGGGACATCCTCGTTTCCTCAGGAATCGTCGCTTACCTGGGAGCCTTTACATCTAACTACAGGCAGGTAAGGGACACTCCTTGGTGTCCTCCTGACCTTCCTCTCGTCAAGGCCAATATGCGCCTGAGGGGTTTTGTCTTATTTTGGTTTGGGTTTTTTGGTAAGAAACCAATATTCTTACAAATGTTTTGTTTGTGTATTTTACTCATGCTATAAATTATCTTTGAAGCCAAAGGATGCTATATAAAGTACACTTCTGAAATCTAATTGTTTTAGAAACAAAAATCTACTTATCTTTTAAATGTACTGTGAATATATCCTACTTTAAAATGCAATCTGAAAATGGGGACTATAATGATAAATTTCAGTTCCTAAACAAATACTGCAAAACGCCGTCAAGGCTCTGTGTGTGTGTGTGTGTGAGAGAGAGAGAGAGAGAGAGAGAGAGAGACGGAGAGAGACTCTGTGTGTGTGTTCTCAATCGGCTCTTCCCTCTCAGTCTCAATAAGTCATTTCAAATCACCTCAGAGACTGAAACTTCAAGGGTGCAAAAGCTGAGCCTGTCTCAAACCCTATCAATCCCTTTGACTGATTCGCCCCCTTCTTCCTGGCTCACCTCTTGAACCCAGAGGTTAATTCTAACTCTTCTTCCTGTTTTTCTCTTTCACTTTTCAGTTCCTCCCAGAATAAGACCAAACATACTTTTCAGTTTTCTTTAGAAAAGTTGAACTTGAATCCAATGCAGAATATTGCTATATCAGGAGGAGAGATTTAGAAAACTTTTTAAACCCAAAAGGAAAATGGGGAGAAAGTGATGAAAATAAAGGGAGGAATCCAGAACATTTGGCAATAGTTTTTGGTGTTAAACAAAAAGAGAACGGGTGTGACAATTCACCTGTATGTATGTAGGGCTCTATAGCTTACCAGCATCTGCTTGTGCGTGGCTGCAGCTGAGCTTCGCTTAACAGCAGGACTTTCTCCTCAGCAGGATTGAGTCTTGGTACTACTGTTATGATTTGTTGGAGTGTTGTGTTTTTGTTTTTTTCCCAGACATTTGAAATCTTCAGATAGACAGTGACGCTGTCTTTAGTCCTTTGGATTCTGGTGGCCTTTGTCCTGATGCATGATCTTCATGTACTTAACTTTGTTCATTTGCACCTTTGGATGTCTCGTCTAGGGTTATGGAATTATCATCTTATAGCTCAGATAGTTAACATTTAACATAACCCAGTTTAGTGATAGATTTGTTTGCGTGGTAATTTCAGAAACTGAAGGTTACAATGTTTAGGAAAATTACTCAAAGTCGCACAGCTGGCTAATGACAGGGCAGGAATGAGACCTGCGGTCACCTGCACCCTAATTTAGCACTCTTTCTATTCTCTCACACTGACCTGGGACAGAGGAGTGGCTGTGGCCGCTCTCACCCTTCTCTGCTGGCCCAGAGCATCCCTGGGCATCTCACAGGCTCCTCCTGCCCAGCATTGCAGAGCCATGCTGAAAGTACGCTGGCCTTACCCAGTCTGCTCCTCCCGACCCCACCCTCGCTGTTAGATGCATTCCAGGCAAGGGTCTGCAGCTTGCTGATTCTACTGCCGTCTCCCTGCTCCTACCAGAAGGGGGCGCTGCCAGGCAGGCCATCACAAAAATGCTTCAAGGGCACCCTGAGCTCCAGAACCGAGTCCTTGAAATTTACTGGCAGATGCAAGGCCACGCTCAAATTAGACACCAGACACAACCAAAGCTCAGAGTTTCTTCTGTGAACTCTCATTAACTGTCTAAAGCTGGATGCATGTAGCCACTTCATCCCATCCCATCCCATCTCTGTGAAGGCTTCAAGGCGGTTTCATCCCTTCCTTGCTTCACTGGATCAACCTAGATTTTTACTGATGTTACTGTCCTTCCTGTGAATTCATGCCCTCAGTCTACTTTGTCATCTTCACTCTTTCATCTGTTTCTCTCGGGTCAAGGGAACAGGCGTTTACATCTCGGCAAAGGTTTCTCCTTCAATTCTCAGCATAATGCCTATGGTGGCAGCATCAGGGCTCATCCCAGAGCTGTTACTGCCTTCCAGGGGCTTTCACACCCAACAACCAGTACCTGGGGCTCTGTTAGACTTCCCTAGGAACCCGCTTTCCCCAACACTTGGAGACCAGAAGTGCCCAGGAACTTACTTCCTCCTGGGCAGCCTTATTGCTGAGGGGAGCCTGAGGCTCCCTTCCCACCAGCGGAGACAGCTCCCAGGGGACTCTTATACTTCCAGGTTCCCCAAGGGATCAACCTGGAGCCACTCACTGCACCTCACCCTTCACGGACTTCTGCTCCTTCCTGGCCCTGCTTCCCTAGCATCTATCTCTTAGGCAGTCACCTCACGGAAATCTTCCTTTCAGAGGCTGCTTCTAGGAATCCCAGACAAAGACAGAGACCTGACGATATTTGGTCTTTTTTTTTTTAATATCAAAGGATTTCAAGTCTTTGGGTCCTCAATAAATAGCTGAATCCTCCCTCTAGCTTGCATCTCCATAGGTGTCAATTATTCATCAGCTCCTTTGTGGAGTTTCTGGTGTTTTTGATAAATAAGACATAGAAAACTCTAATTCTCCCAGGGTAACCAGGCCCACAGTATGTTAACTGCAGTGCTCGTGCCAGCTCCCCAAACAGAATCCTGCAGTGCTGTTAGGAACATACAAGCACGAGGATTGAATTAATTTGAGCTTTCTAAGTAACCTTTTCTCTGTCAATAATCAGTCAGAACTGTTTTAGTGGCAGTAGACACCAAGATGACACCCTTCATGGCTAGTTTTCCACTTCTCACCACCTGTTTACCAGCCAAAGCCCTTGGCTTACATATGAAATGCTTGCTCGGAGTCCCCACGCTCCTCTCAGTTATTCTCCGGTGCCTCACCCTAAAGGCCTGGAATTGGGCCACTTCAATTGCTAATCTGTAGTTCATCTGCGGTAACATACTGCTCCTGCCAACTCTACACAGACCATCCCACAGCAGCTAGTGCTTCTATTTTCTCTTCTTCTTCCATCTATCATTGGCTACTGCGTCTACCCTAGCATCCACCTAGACCCAAGAAACCTTGCATACCTCCCTAAAATGTCTGCAAGCCAACCTACAGCCTGCAAACAAACAGTACAAAACATGGTGGTAAGAACTGTGTACAAAACTTGAGCTGGAAATGTTATCTGCTCCCTGCTTCCCACAGACTCACACCACATGTTCCCAGTACCAGCACCCAAATAAGAAAGCAAAACAGCCAGATGGTATGTATTAAGTACTGTACCAGGCAGAATTTGGGCCCCACAGTCTTTAGCACTGTGTGTTATACCTATGAGGACAATTATCTTTGGTTATCTTGGACTTTACTGAAAGATAAACATGAAAGATCTTTTCTGAGTAAGAGTAAAAAAATGCCCCTAAAATGATGGGGCCATATCAAAAGGATACCAAATTTAACTCCAATATATTCCTACTGGCCAAATTTTGGACAATTTCAGCATTACAATAAATAGTAATAATAACATATTAGAACCCCTTGAATAACATAGAAAAGATTAATCTATAGTGACATAAATTAATAAATTTAAAAAGGAGTCCTTGGCAAGAACCAAGACATTTTGTAGTTTCAAAGTATCTATCTACACAATCACTTATTAATTGCAAAAGGAAAGGGAAAAAGAACAACTTTACACTGGAAAAGCTACAATGTAATATTTCACAATTTCTGTCTTAACTGCTTTAAATCATGATTAAAAACTCAGTATTCCTTTCTGTGGGCAGTTTGATAAGCCCTCACCCCCAACCATTTTCCTTATCAAGTTCTCACACTTCTGGATTACAATAGGCAGCTTCCAAAGACCCCCAGACACCTAACACTGAAGGATAGCCCTTGCTTCCTTGTACTGAGAGAATTATTCAAAATCTCCAATGTCTAGGAAGCCTATGAACCTGAGCTAACCCCACATCACTCACCACATTAAAACTCAGAGCTCCAGCTTGACGATAGGCATCTCTGGTCTGGCACCCTGAGCTGCCCTGTGTGGCAGCCTTCTCTCTTTTGTTGTAAATGGCAGCATTCTGCCTTTCACTTCTCCGAGTGTCTCTGTGTTGTGTCCCACCATCCACAGAACCTATACTCCCAAATAAGAGTATATAATTATGAGCAGAAGCCTGGCAGACAATACTTAAAACTGATAAAAATTAGTGCCATCAGTAAATGAACAATGTGAAGTTGTGTGCCATCTGATGGCGGGCAATGAGAAGAACACAATACCATTTCTATGATATTCCCGTCTAAGGTGCATAACTGGAGCTGAATCAGGAGGGAACATCATACAGACCCAACAGTGGGGCATTCTACATGATGTTAACTGGTTTTATCAATGTCATGAAGGTCATCAACTCCCCCCAAAGTGCCATGGACTTTCATGTACAAACCCCCTGAATGTTGGTCCGGCCTACCCAGCAGGAACTGAGGGGGATGCCAGTGCCCACTGTGCCTTCACCCTGTGTACAGGCAGCATCCTCACCAACTGAGGGCTGGCCCCAGCACCGTGCATAAACGCCTTCCTAACCTATTCCCTTTTCCTAAACTGTTTTCTCCGTAGTCATGTCTTTTACTATTTCTGAAATCTTTGATCTATAAATTCGACTTGGGCATTGACTTTCTGAGTATGAACCTTGACTTGTAAGTGCCCTCCTGGTTTCCGAGAAGACTCTGTCCCAGGTGGGGTATCACAAACTCTAACATGCTCCCTGATACTTAATAGCAACCAATAGCCCTGCCATAGTCCTTCCAACAGGGCATGCGAGAGCCAGAAAACACTGTTTTCTGGGACCCTTCTTATTCAAAATAGATTGACTTTTCTACCTTAATATTGTATATTCGGGATTTTTTAATACAAAGGAAATATGTAGAAAAATATGGTGGTCTGTAACTACTTTGTAAAGTGAAGCTTTAGAATAATAATTATTTTTTTCCTGATGAAAAATTCTGTCTTCATTAAGTGATCAATCTAGACTTTATCTCAACATTGAATATATTGAGTATATATAAATGACCTTCTAAATTATAATTTTATTTGAAAAAATCTGATAAATACAAATCATTTTTGAGGTAGAGTTTCCATCATGGTTTGTTGACTGACTAGATAAGCGTAATTAAGGAATTACAAAATATGCCTTTGATAACCTCTAGCCTCATTTCTGTATCTTCCTGCATATGTTTTAAAGAACCAAACCAAGGAGTGGACAAATTTGTGCAAAGGAAGAGATATCCCCTGCTCCGATGACTATTCTCTTATGGGCATCCTAGGAGAAGCTGTGACAATTCGAGCTTGGAATATTGCTGGATTACCTTCTGACTCGTTTTCCATTGATAATGGGATCATCATAATGTAAGAAAATTATTTTGCTCTCAAATGAGCTTCATTAAATAATCAGTAGATTGATTTATCTGTATATCTTTTAATAATTTTGGATAGCAAACTTTTACAGTATTGAAAAAATACTTAGCTAATTAATCAACTAAATGAAATAAGAATCAGTTCCTTCTCCTACAAATATAATTGGAGACTGTAATAAACGAACAAACCAGATGACTTTTGCTTAACTTTCTTTTTCAATTTTTAATGAATAGACCAAGACATAAGTAAATGAAGTCCAAAATTTTCATTTCCATAAAATACAAGGTCTGTAATTACATGTTAATGACATATACAAAAAAGGTGGGTTGTTGATGGTGATTGGGTAAAGTAGTATTCCTAATTCTGTCGTAGTCCTTGGTCTGGGACCAGCCTAATTATCATTAATATATTGCTACACATCTGGGTCTTGGGCTGACTGGGGCTTTTCCGACCATCTGTTAAGATCTGCTAGATAGTAGATAAACTCCAGGGAGAATGCACTGAGTGAATACCAGACGCTCGTCCAGTCTTACCCTCTCCTCCAGCTCTCACCTCTCAGAAACCAAGGACTTCAGCCTGTTATGGTACGAGGACAGTCGTCAATGGTGATATTTCCAAGTTCATGTGACTATGAGCCTTTTATTGCTAGACCAGTCTTTCTGGTTTATCATGCTAAAAATTGCACAGATATTTCCTACTATCCATGGGAAACATCCAGGTCTGTGTTATATGACTATTTTGATTAATTGTTAGTTTACTATGAAAAAGTAATTGATATGATGATGGTGGTACTTTTTAAAGTAAAACTGGCTGAGGCATGTGAACTTAGAATTAACCACTAACTGTGAAGACTAATTATTCTTTAAGTTTTTATATGTAGCTTGTATTTATGAAAACCATTTCATACATATTAGAACTGGCGAACACATTTATTCTCCAATAAATTATCTGGACATAGGATATCTTTGGCATTATTCACTGAATTGTTCTACAAAGATTTGAGGTATATGCAATTTGATTATAATATAAAACAAAATAAAATCTGATGAGGTCACCTAGGGGAAGTAATGGGGTAGTTCCATTAGGTACATGAGACAAGCTAATCCTTATAGTTGGACCTTGAATTAAGTTCAGAGCTTTCTTATAACTAAGTTAAATAAGAAAAGTTGTATCACATAGTTCTCACTTATTAACCAAGTAAATCATATGTAAGGGAGACAATATTTTTCAGTAACTAAACTTAAATTATTTTGTAGATTTACAGAAAGAGATTACAAAGCTTTCTTTGGGGTGCTAAAATGAAGCACTGGGTACGCTGATCCAATAATCTAAATTAATCTAAGGAGAAATTAGAGAATCTAGATAAATGAGAAATATGAGTATTAGCTCTCTGCTAAAATAGCAGATTTATAAATGGTTTTTAAGAAGCCCAGCAGCTAGCTTGTAGAATTACTTAGTACTCGCATGCGGGCAGATTGTGTTCATCAGTGGAGATCAGCATATGTGGGACACATGTGAAATTTTAGAAGTGCAATTTTACTTTTGGTTTTGTCCAGCTGGACCAATCAACTTCAGCCTAAAGTTGGTCAACTTTTTGCTGCCTTTTTGATTGTTGCTATTGTTTTCCTTTCAGGAAAGAGCTTTGGCTCTTCTCAAGCGCTTGTGTACCTAACTGGTCACGTCTTACTCAGTTGTGGTTATGCCTTCTTTTTTGTGTTTTTGTTTTTCATTGTTTTTGGATTTGCATTTATCTATTGTTTACCATTGCCATTGTTCCACCTAGCAAGATGTCTATAACTGTTATAAGTGTCTTTGAAGGCCAGATCTCATTTTATTTTTTAGCAAATAAATGTAACCTTTCTTTTCAGGCCAGTCTTATTTTAATAATAGGACTGGTCGATGAATATTTCAGCACCTAAGATCCTAAATCTTTCACTGATTGTTATTCAGGACAATACACGTTTTGGAAGGGATAGAAGTAGAAAATGATTGAATTATTAGCAAAATATGGAAGCAACTATACTAAGGAAACAATATAAACATTTTTCATTCTTGGCTTCTTTTCTTAGTGTTATTTGGTAATCTTACCCTGAGAGGTTTCAGGAAATAGGCTTAAGGTGGTATCATTTTGAAGTATCAAATAAGTATCTTATTTACTTGCACAGTGCCTGCCCCAGAGAGATCCTTGCCTGATAAGGAGAATGCCTAAGATTGAGCTCAGTGAGGATCTAATCCTGTGCCAAGTGCTTTTCACATTTTATCTCTGCCGAGTGAGAAGCTGATTACTTAGGAAAACTGGAAGAATCTATAAAACTTGGGCAAATTAGAATATAATTAACTTTGGGGGCTGCTGACACCTAAAGGTCCTTGGTTAATTAGAATTTCAGAGGTTAGTGATAACATTAAATGTAATTTGATTATATCTGAACATTTTCATGGGTAAAGGATTAGCATTGTCTAGCAGCTTAGTAAGTAGATTAAACCTGTATCTTATGCAACTCTGCTTTTTAAAAAAGTGAGATTTCATTTCTATGGGGGAAAGATATATTAGGTTTATTTCAGTAACAACAATAACTGAGAAGCACAACACCTTTCCTTGTCTGTTTTTATGAAGTTATGTATATTCATAAAGAGGAAAATATCAAAGCTCTCTGAAATGCACCACTGCTATAAACATATATTCAGATTGTGTGTCCTTCAATGCAGACAGCGTTGAACATGTATATCCTGTTAGAAGTCTCTACTTTTCAAAAGCCCAAAAGTGCTTTAAATAACAATCCTCTCTAGACAGTAACAAAGAACAAACACTGTCAAAATTTGGAACGCTGAATGCTATAAAAATTGAGTTTCCATTTGGGAACCACTGGTTTTAAAGCATTTGTGGATTCAAGAATGTTTGATGGAGGAAGTAAGAGAGAGGACAGTTACATGGAGAAAAACATGTTCTTCTTTAAAAAAAAAATGTTCTTATCAAAAAAAAAAAGGAGAATAATGGTAGAGGAGTAGTAAACAAGTAAATACAGGACATATTCATTTGAATTCAGGATTTATATTCATCCATAGAATGAAGGCATTTTCTTGATCACTGTATAAAGACATTGATACTCTACATTTAATAAGCTATTTAAACCAATATTTGTTGCATATAGCTTTGCACAATAATTGTTCAGGGGTGTGTGTGTTTGTATATTATATGTGTGTATATGCACACATATATGTATGCACATATATGTATGCATGTATAGTATTCTTTTCTATCTACACTGAAAAATATCTCCTTTGAAATATTATTCGTATAATACATTTTTCTATGGAAGCCCTAATTTTATAAACAATTATAAACTGAAGTTGCAAACATTGTCTTGCTTTTGAATAAAAAAAGATGTTACTTGAAGACTATTATTTGGGTAAAATAAGTTTGATACAGTTATTAAGTAGTTATGAAACATGTTTGTGTGTAACTACATGCACAACACACACACACATTAGAATTGGGGGTGGTAGAGGATAGCCAATTGTTCTAGCACAATTTGTTGAAAACATTATCTTTTTTCTATCAAATTACCTTTGCATTTTGTTGAAAATCAGTTATCTATCCCCCTGTGGGTCTGGTATTGAATTCTCTATTCTGCTCCATTTATTTTTTGTTTATATTAATGTAAGTACCAAATATTGCCTTGGTTATTGAAGCTTTTTTTTGTATTTGTTCTATTTCAAAATTGTTTTGTCTAATTGTTCCCTCTCAATGTAAGTTTTAGAATCAGTTTTTAAATATCTACAAAAGAGCTTCAGGGGATTTTTGACTGGGACTGCGCTGAATCTACAGATCGATTTGGGAAGAATTGACAATTTAATAAGACTTCTAATCCATCGACACAGTATATTTTTCTATACTACTTATTGAGACCGTCTTTGATTTCTTTCATCAGTGTCTTGTTAGATTTATACTCAGTACTTTTTTATTTTTGTGTGCTATTATGATACTTAAAAGATTTTAGTCAATTGTTTATTTCTAGTAATAGGAATACTATTATATAATATTAAATAGTAATCTATTCAATAATGACTTTCTACCTTGCAACTTTGATAAACTCAGTTGTTAGTTCTGAGCCCTCTTATTTGGTTTCCTTGGACTTGTCCGTATAGACTATCATGCTGTCTGCCATTAGCGACAATTTAATTTCTTACTTTCTAATCTGCATTTTTTTCAGCTCTTTTTTGCTTTTATTATCTTTTTATTTTTTTATTTCAAATTATTATGGGGATACATACGATTTGATTATATAGTTTGCTTTAGTAACATTCAAGTCCAAGTTGTCATTGTGTGCTTCACCCAGGAATTGTGCAATATACCCGTGAGGTGTCCTCATTAGGTCGGAACTTATCTCTTACTCCCTCCCACCCCCATCTTGAACTTCACTGCATTGTTCTCACATTTGAGCATTGAAGTGTTAGTCTACTAGCTCCAGTTTAGTAAAGAGTATGTGTGATCTTTGTTTTTCCACTCTTACAATTCTTCACTTAGGAGAATGGTCTCCAGATCTATTCAGGTTGTTTAAAAAGCTGTAAGACCTCCATCTTTTTTATGTATGCCTTTTATTTCTATTTCTTGGCTTATTATACTGATCAAGCATTGATTAGTATAATTGAACTTGTATGTTGAACAAGGATGATGAAATCTGACATTGTTGCCTTTTACACAGTCATAAAGGAGAGCAGACCTTTATTATCATGTGTAATATCAGCCATAGGTTTTGTGTATGTCCTTTATGTCATGTGAAGGACATTCCTTTCCATTCCCGGCTTGCTGAGGATTGTTAGCATTAATGGACGTTGAATTTTGTTGGGTAATTCCTCTGCATTTATCGAAATTATCTTATACACTTTTATATTTATTCTGTTAACATGATAAATTATACTAATATTTGAATATTGAAGTAGCTTTGCATTCCCAGAACAAACTCTACCTGGTCATGATGTATTCTCCTATTAGTATATTTCTACATTCAATTTGATGTTTTGTGGAAGATTTTTGGATTTGTGTTTATGGTCTTTGCTTTCTTTTGTTGTAATGTCTGTATGGTGTTAGTAGCAGAGAAATCTGACTGGCCTCATAAAAGGAATTGGGAAGACTTCTATTTTCTGAAAGAAATTATGCAGAATTAGAATTATTCCTTCCTTAAATGTTTGGTAGAAGTGACCAAAGAAATTATCTATGTCTGGAATTTTTTTGTTGAAAGGTTTTATCTATAAATTCAATTTTAGATATAGTAATGGGTATGCTCACATTATCTATTTCTTATGTGAGTTTTGTTAGTTTCTGTGTTTCGAGAAATTAGTCAATCTAAGTTATCAAAATTATGAGCATCAAGTTTGTAGTATTCACTTATCATCATCCTTTTAATGTCTATATGGCCTATAATTATAAACTCTTCTACCATTTCTGAAGTTGACAATTTATGTCTTCTTTCCTTTTTAAAAAATTCTTTTTTGTTTGTCTTTCGTTTAAATTTCAGAAGATTACAGGGGTACAAATGTTTTGGTTACAGTTTGAATTAAAGTTATAAGTTTGCCCCTCACCCTGATGAGTGTACCTGTTAGGTGTGAATTTCCCCCCTCCTCCTGCCCACTCCCACCTTCTTGTTTCTGTTGAGTTTTACTACCAAATGTGCATATGGGTGTTGATGGATTAATTCCAGTTTAATAGGGAGTACATGTGGTGTTTCTTTTTTTTATCCTTGCAAACCTTCACTTAGAAGAATTATCTCCACTTCCACATAGGTTGTCTCAAAATGCATCAGTTCATCAGTTTTCTTGTGGCTAAGTAGTAGTCTGTGGTGTACGTATACCACATTTTATCAATCCACTTGTGTGTTGATGGGCACTTAAGTTGGTACCATGTCTTTGTGATTGTGAATTATGGTGTCTTCTTTCTTTGTACCTGGTTGGTCTGGGTAGAGTTTGATAACTTTTGTGGATCCTTCCTAGGAACAAGCCTTTGGTTGCATTGTTTCCTCCATTCTTTTTTGTTCTCAATATGACTGATTTCTGCTCTGATATTTATTATTTTTTCTGCTTGCTTTAGGTATAAATTGCTTTTCTTTCGCATGTTTCTTAAGGTGCAAGCTTAGCTTATTGGTTTTAGATTTCTCTATCTATAGCCTTAATGTTATAAATTTCCGGTTGAGTATTATTTAGTTACGTATCACAAATGTTGATGTTTTATTTTAAATTTTATTTCCTTTAAAATATTTTCTAATTTTCTTAAGACTTTCTCTTTGGTCCATGGGCTATTCGGAAACATATTGTTTAATTTCCAAATATTTGGGGATTTTTGAATATCTTTTTGTTGCAGTTTCTTAATTTCTAATTTATTTCTATTATGTTCAGGGAACATAATTATATGATTTAAATTGTTTTTAAATTTGTTGGCTCGGCGCCTGTGGCTCAACAGGCTAAGGCGCGCAGCCACATACACCTGAGCTGGTGGGTTCGAATCCAGCCCGTGCCCGCCAAACAACAATGATGGCTGCAACCAAAAAATGGCCAGGCATTGTGGTGGGTGCCTGTAGTCCCAGCTACTTGGGAGGCAGGGGCAAGAAACTCGCTTGAGCCCAGGAATTGGAGGTTGCTGTGCACTGTGATGCCACAGCACTCTATCCAGGGTGACAGCTTGAGGCTCTGTCTCAAAAATAAATAAATAAATAAATAAATAAATAAATAAATAAATAAATAAATAAATAAATTTGTTAAGGTTTATTTTATGGCATAAATATTATCTATACTTGTGAATATTTCACATGTACTTGAAAAAGTATAGATTCTGCTACTATGAGGTGAATGACTTTCTGTCGATTATGTTGAATTGAATTGCTTGATAATGTTGTTCATGTCTTTGCCATCCTTGCTGTTTTTCTGTCTATTTGTTCTCTAGTTCTGTCAGATTTAGCTTTAGCTTCATTTGTTTTGATACTCTGTTGTTCAATGCCTATACATTTAAGATTGTTATGTCTTTTTTTTTTTTTTTTGAGACAGAGCCTCAAGCTATCACCCTGGATAGAGTGCTGTGGCATCACAGCCCACAGCAACCTCCAATTCCTGGGCTCAAGTGAGTTCTGCCTCCGCCTCTCAAGTAGCTGGGACTACAGGCACCTGCCACAACGCCCGGCCATTTTTTTTTTTTGGTTGCAGCCGTCATTGTTGTTTGGCAGGCTCAGGCTGGATTTGAACCCAGCAGCTCAGGTGTACGTGGCTGGTGCCTTAGCCCGTTGAGCCACAGGCACCGAGCCTAAGATTATTATATCTTCTTAGTGAACTGACTCTTTTATCACTATATAATGTCCTCCTTTATCCCTGATAATAGTTGTTTTGAAGTCTACTTTTTTCTGATAGTACTATAGCTGGTACAGCTTTCCTTTGATTAATATTTGCACAATATATCCTCTACCATTATTTTACTTTTAATATAACTATAATTATTATATTTAAAGTGGGTATCTTCTGGGCAGTTTATACAGTAGAACCTCTGTAAGTTGACCACCCAAGGGACTGCAACAAACTGGTCAACATACAGAAGTGGTCAACATAAGGAAGTAGGCCTGCTCTACTGATAAGTGCAGGTGGTGAATGTCCAGTCTATGAAAATTAGGTCAACATAAGGAGGTGGCCAATGTAGGAAGGGGGTCAACGATGGCGGTTCTAATGTAGTTGAATCTTGTATCTTTATCTAATCTGACAAACTCCATTGATTAGTGCGCTTAGACAATTTACACTTGAAGTAGTTATTGATATGATGAATTTTAGATTTTATTTTATTTTTGTTTTCTCATCTGATTTTTGTTCTGTTCCCCTTTTCTCATTCTTTTGGATTTTTAAAAATTAATCCACTATTTTTAGTTTTCCATTTTGATTTATCTATTGGCTATTTCATTACTTATTTTTTTAACACTTGATCTTAGCCAACAGGCCAATAAGCAATTATACATATTTTTTCCCCCTTATTGTTGGGGATTCATTAAGGGAACAAGATGTGTCACACACTGAAACCTCACGCCCCTCCCTTCTTCCCTCTCTCTGCTTTTCCTTTCCCCCACCCTCTCCCTCCTGTGTCTCTGATCTCCCCTCTCCCCATTTTTTTATTATAACTTTTTTACAATCTCTGTAAAGTTACTATTTTATCACTTTATTTAAAATGTAGAAGTCTTGCAACCATATGGGCCCCTTTATCCTCCCCTGATTATGTTAGAGAAGTCGTGTGTATTATGTGTGCATATGTGATGGTTATTTTATATGCATTAACTATCCTGGCCACAGTTACCCAGAATAAGCATTATTACTGGGTGTGTCTATGAAGGTGTTTCTGGGTGAGGTTAGCATTGAACTTGTAGATTCAATGAAGTAAATTGCCTTCGCTGATGTGGAGTGAGCTGCATCCAGTTTGTTGAGAAGCTGAATAAAACAAAAGTTGGAGGCAGCGGAAATGTATTCCTTTTGCCTTCTATCTGCCTGCTGGAGCCAGGACATCTCATTTTTCTTCATTTAGGCTGGGATTTATACCATCAGCTCCTTGGTTCTCAGGCCTCTGGACTTACACTGAATTACACACCAGTTTTCCTGGCTTTCCCTCTTGCAGACAATAGATAGTGACTTCTCGGCCTCCATGACTGTGTGAGTCAATTCTTCATAATAAATAAATAAATATATGTAATTTTACCACTTCAATTAAATATATACACAGTATGTACCCTCTGGCTCTGTTTCTATGACTAATACAGCAAACATGGAAAGCCCCTCTCCTCACAGGTTATATTTTTCTCTCAACATTTGCATATATATCAGAAAAGAAAGAGAGAATCTATTATAGTTACAATACTTACCATTTCATTATGCTTCCCTTTTTTTCTAAAATGTTAAGTTTCTTTGTGGTATCACTTTTTTTAGGCTGAAGAATTTTAGTGTTTGTTTAGAATAGATCTGCTGGCAAATGTTCTTAGTTTCCTTCATCTGAGAATTTCTTTATTTTAACTTTATTCCTGAAATATATTTATGTTAGATATTGATATCTGGGTTGATTGTTCTTTTCTTTAAACACTTTAAAATTTTTCTGCTGTTTTCTGGCTCCATGATGAGAAATCTTCAGTCTTTTGAATAATTGTCACTGTAAATAATCTATCAGTTTTCCCTGGCAGCTCTCAAAATAATTTTTTAAAACCTTTGGTGTTCAGCAGGATTTTTTTTTTTTGAGACAATGTCTTGCTGTGTCACCTGTGTCACCCTGGCTAAAGTGCAGTGGATCAGCATAGCTCACAGCAACCTCAAACTCTTAGGCTCAAGTGATCTTGCTTCAGCCTCCCAAGTAGCTGGGACTATAGGCACTTGCCGCCAACTCTAGCTACATTCTTTTTACCCATGTATTACTTTTTTTTTTATAATTTTTTAAAATAATTTTATTATATCATAATTGTGTACATTGGTGCAATCATAGGGCAGAATGTGCTTCATACACAATCAGAAATATTTTGATCGTACTGTTAGAGATAGCCTTCATGGCATTTTCTTTTTTTTTTTTTTAGTTTTTTTTTTTTTTTGTTTTTTCTTTTACAGTTCAGCCAAGGCCAGGTTTGAACCCACCACCTTCAGTATATGGGGCCGGTGCCCTACTTGCTGAGCCACAGGCGCCGCCCCATGGCATTTTCTTGATCACTATATAAAGACATTGATA
>CAUYON010026860.1:0-26476 GCA_963573935.1 Arctocebus calabarensis | reverse complement strand
GCAGTAATCCAAAAGATGACCCAAAAGATGTCTCAAGAATTCAACGAATTCAAAGATAAAATGACCAAAGATTTTGACACATTGAGACAAGAAGTTGCAGCCCTCAAAGATCTGAGAAATACAGTAGAATCCCTCAGTAACAGAATGGAGCAAGCAGAAGAAAGGATTTCTGACATGGAAGATGAAGTGTTCGAACGCTCCCAAACTTCCAAAGAGGAAGATAAATGGAAGACAAAGAAGGAACATTCTCTCAGACAGCTCTGGGATAACTCAAAGAAAACCAACATTCGCCTTATAAGGATACCTGAAAACAATGAAGTGGCGTCACAAGGCACAGAGTCTCTTCCTTATGAGATTATGAAAGAGAACTTTGCAGACAAGCCAAGAGATTCTGAAATTCAGATAGCAGACAGTTTCAGAACCCGAGCACAACTCAACCCAAATAAGACATCCCCGAGGCACATCATAATTAAGTTCACTAAAGTTAATATGAAGGAGGACATTCTGGAAGCAGCCAGATGTAAGAAATCCATTACCTACAAAGAGAAGAATATTAGAATAACTGCAAATCTCTCTGATCAAACCTTTCAAGCTAGAAGAGAATAGTCATTGACTTTTAATCACCTAAAACAAAATTACTTTCAACCAAGGATCCTGAACTCAGCTAAACTGAGTTTCATTTATGATGGAGAAATTAAATACTTTAATGACATCCATATGTTGAAGAAATTTGCTATAACTAAACTGGCTCTCCAGGATATTCTCAGACGTATCCTCCATAATGAACTGTGCAAACCTACACCACAAAAGTAAACTCACCCAGAAACTTTTTATCAAATTTCATCTTCCACAGTGATGAAAGGATTAAAAATCTCCACTCGACTTTCTAAAGATTTATCTTTGTTTTCAATTAATGTGAATGGTTTAAATTGTCCTCTAAAGAGGCATAGGTTGGCTGACTGGATACAAAAACTCAGGCAGATATATGCTGAATACAAGAATCTCATCTTCCCTTAAAAGATAAATTTAGACTCAAGGTGAAGGGATGGTCATCTATATTCCAGGCAAATGGAAAACAGAAAAAAGCCAGTGTTGCAATCTTATTTGCAGATACAATAGGCATTAAACCAACCAAAGGAAGGAAGGATAAAGACTGACATTTCATATTTGTCAAAGGTACTACTCAATATGATGAGATTTCAATTATTAATATTTATGCACCCAACCAAAATGCACCTCAATTTATAAGAAAAACTCTAATAGACATGAGTACCTTGATTTCCTCCAGCTACATAGTAGTTGGAGATTTTAATACTCCTTTAGCAGTGCTGGATAGATCCTCCAATAAGAAGCTAAGTAAAGAAATTTTTTATTTAAACTTAACCATTCAACAACTGGATTTAACAGACATCTACAGAACATTTCATCCTAATAAAATTAAATGCACATTCTTTTCATCACCCCATGGAACATACTCCAAAATCGATCACATCTTAGGTCACAAGTCTAACCTCAGCAAATTTAAAAGAAGAGAAATTATTCCTTGCATCTTCTCTGACCATCATGGAAAAAAAGTTCAACTCAATAACAACAGGAATCTGCATACTCATACAAAAACATGGAGGCTAAATAACCTTATGCTGAAGGATAGCTGGGTCATAGATGAGATTAAGAAGGAAATTACCAAATTTTTGGAACAAAATGACAATGAACACATGAATTATCAGAACCTCTAGGATACTGCAAAGGCAGTCCTAAAAGGAAAATTTGTAGCATTACAAGTCTTCCTCAAGAAAACGGAAAGAGGAAGTTAACAACTTAATGGAACATCTTAAGCAACTGGAGAAGGAAGAACATTCCAACCCCAAACCGAGCAGAAGAAAAGAAATAACCAAAATTAGAGGAGAATTAAATGAAATTGAAAACAAAAGAATTATACAACAGATCAATAAAACAAAAAGTTAGGGGTGGGAGCCAAGATGGCGATCTGTAGCCAGCTTTTCACAGAGGTTCCCATCCAGAAGGACAATTAAAGGACAGAAACTCAGCAAGAAAGCCGATGGTTTGGATGTGAGCCAAAAGAAAAGGTCGAAGAATGCATATCAACCCTGCTGGGGCAACCTAAGACCCCAAGGACACAAACAAAAAGGTACAGAGCACATCACCAAGCGGACGGGAGTCCCCTCCCCCATGAGAGAGGTTTGCAGTATACTCCATACCTCCATACAAACAAGCGAGCAGAGTTCAGATGTCCTCCCACTCTACCCTACGGGAAAGACCCTCTAAAAACCAGACCTTCCCCTACTAGGGTGCCGCAGCACTCTCCCGCCAGGAATAAAACTGTATATACTCTCTACCCGCAAGTTGGAGTTCCTGGTATTCCCCTCCACTCTCACCCCGAGGTCTGGAGGCCTGTCCTCCACAGAGTCTAGATTCTTGGAGATTTTCTCAAGGGGTGTGGACAGGGAACAGACTGTTGCTGATCTGTGCTGATTTTCCAGCTCAGGAGTGTTGAGAGGGGAGTTAGCCGAGAGGAGACCAGGCTGGAAAGAAGGTCTCCTGGGGCACAAAACAGAAACCAGCTCCAGGAACAATAGCAGGAGAGCTGTATCCCTGGGGATTTTTTTTTTTTTTTAATAATTTTATTGAATCATAATTCTGTAAATTGGTGAAATCATAGGGCACGATTCATATACATTCAGAAATGTTTTGATCGTACTGTTACAGATAGCCTTAATGGCATTTTCTTGATCACCATATAAAGACATTGATACTCTACATTTAATAAGTTTCCCCAGTACCCTGCTCAGAGTTCTTTTTTTTAATCTTCTGTGTCCCTCACCCCACCTGCTGGGAAAATCCTCTTGTCTTTCTTTTCTCCTCCTTTGTTGTATCTAACGTGGATGTTGAGGAGCTTGTTCTTTTGAAAGCCAAGCAATGTTTGTGGCCCATCTCCTGTCCAAAGATTGTTTCAAGGCTTACCTGAGAGTTAGGTTTGAGGGGGTAGGGGTAGTGATGTAATCAAAAACTTAGATTTCTTGTATATCTGGTAAATTACATGTGCCAGTAACTAGGCCCAAGTTTCTTTCCCAGTCAAGGTCATCAAGTCTATTTAATTCCATTTCTTCTCTCTCTCAACTTAACAGTGACTATCCTGAATCAGAAAGCCAGGCTTCAATCTCATTTGTGATGCAAATCTGAGTGTCCTTGTTCCACTGAGAAATAACATTGAGTTTTTCTTGCTTAAAGCCATGTTTTAAATCTCATCTCTTTCTCTTTTTTAAAAAAATAGATGTTATTGTGCATATTTAACATGATGTTATGGATAAATATAGACAATGAAAAGATTACTAGAGTGAATCAAATTAACATATTCAATATCTCACATAGTTACCATTATTTTTAATAAGAGAATTTCAAATTCTTTAATGGGGAGATGAATCAATTGTGCATTTTGATTTAACCTTATTTAATTCGCTGTGTCTCTAACTCTATTTTTTGGTAGTTTTATCTCTCACTTTAATTGTAAATTTCTTTTAGGGGATCTTTTAAATTCAAATGATTAATTAGGGGGTACAAGTATTTTTCTTACATAAATATCTTGTATAATGCTTAAGTCAAGTCTCCCTATAACCACAATAGTGTTCATTGTACCCAATAGGCAAGCTTTTATCCCACTCTCACCCTCTCCCACTTTGGATTTCTCATGTCCCTTATATTGCTTTGTGCCCATATATACCCATCTATTAGCTCCCACTTACTTGTGAGCACATGTGGTGTTTAGTTTTTCATATCTGAGACACTTCACTTAGGATGATGGCCTCAGTTCACTCCACAGTGCTGTAAATGGCATTATTCCACTCCTTTTTATGGCTGAGTAGTATTTCATGTTTTACATGTATACACACTACAATTTCTTACTTCATTCATAAGTCAAAGGGCACTTAGGTCAATTCAACCTCTTTGCATTTACTAATTTTTTTTGTAAGAGTAGCTAAAATCTCCTTTAGCATAAATTCCATGAATAGTACAATTTTATTACCTATAGTCTTCATATTATACATTAGCTCTCTAGACTTGTTCACCTTACTTATCTGATACTGTGTATCCTCTGACCTGTATCTCCCCATTTTCTCCCCAATCCTGCCCTTATAGCCACTGTTTTTTCCCTTGGTATATTTGAATTATTTTTTTAGATTCCACATATAATTGAGAACTTGTTATTTTTTTTTTCTGTGTCTGGCTTGTTTCACTTAGCATAATGTCCTCCAGGCTCATCCACATGATGGCAAATAACAAACATCTTTTTCTTTTTTAGGGCTGAGTAATATTCCATTGTGTATACATACCATAATTTCTTTATCCACTTGTCTTTCCATGGATTGATGCTCAGGTGATTTCCACATCATGGCTTTTGTGAATAATGGTTCAGTGAACATGGGGATGCAGATATCTTTACAAGGTGATGATTTCATTTCCTCTGGGTATGTGCTAGGATTGCTGGGTGATATGGTGACTCTTTATTTAATTTCTTTAGCAATCCCCAAGCTGCTTCCTAGAAAGGCTATGCTAATCTATATACATTCCCACCAACAGTGTGCAGGAGTTTCTTTTCTCCACATCCTTGACAACATTATCTTTTCATTTTTTGATAAAGAGAGATTTAACATTGTAAGACTTGGAGGTGACATTTCAGAATGTTTTTGATTTGCATGTACCTGATGATTAATGATGTTGAGCACCTTTTTGGATACCCGTTGGCCAATTTTGTGTCTTTAGAGAAATGTCTATTCAGAGTTTTTGCCAAATTTTAATCTGGTTATTTGTTTTTCCACTATTGAGTTATAAGCGTTCTTTATAAATATTGGATATTAACCTCTTATAAGATATATGGTTTGCAACTATTTTTTCCAGCTGCAGACTGTTATTTCATTGGTGGTTTCTTTTGTTGTGAAGAGGCTTTTTACTTTAGTGTACTACCATTTATTTATTTTTGCATTTGTGGCCTGAGCTTTTGATATGATATCTAAAACATAATCATTGCAAAGGCTATTATTCAGGGCTTTTTTCTCTGTTCTCTTCCAGCAGTTATTATTTCTGGTCTTATGTTTAGGTCTTCTATTCATTTGAATTGATTTTTGTGTATTTTGTAAGATAAGAGTCCCATTTCCTTCTTTTGCATGCTGAAATTATACAGATTCATTCTCTTTAGTGAAGAGACTATCCTTTCCCCCATTGGGTTCTCTTGGTGTTCTTATTGAAAATAAGTTTACCATTTTATAAACTGAGGTTTATGTGTGGGCTCTCTATTCTGTTCTACTGGTCTATGTGTTTGTTTTTATGCTAGTACCATACCATTTTGATTACTATAGCTATGTGATATAATTTTAAGTCAGTGAGTATAATGCTTCCAACTTTGTTTTTCTTTCTCAGAATTGTTTTAGCCATTTGTGGTTTTTACAGTTCCTTACAAATCTTATATATTTTTTTATTTCTATGAATAATGTCAATGGGATATTGATATGCTGCTTTGGGTTGTATGGACATTTTTTAGTGTTATTAACGCTTCTAGTATGTGAACAGAGGATATCTTTCCATTTAGTTGTGTCTTCATCAAAGTTTTACAGTTTTCAGTATACAGATCTTTCATCTCCTTCATTAAATTGATTCCTAGGTATTTTTTATTCTATTATAAATGGAATTGCACTTTTGATTTTATTTTTAATTAAATCATTATTCATGCACAAAATGCTACTGATTTTTGAATGTTAATTTTGTATCATTCTAACAATATGATTTTCTTTTTTGAAGAATCTTTGGTGTTCCTTACATATTGGATCATGTCATTTGCAGACAGAAATAATTTTACTTTTTCCCTTTCCCTTTTTTCAATTTATCTTTTTTTATTGTTCTATTGCTCATCTCTCATTTTCTGGAGTTTAGAAGTTGTAAGTCTTTCTATCTAAGGACCTTTAAATTCTAAGATGTCTTCTATTTCCTTTTATTTCTTCAACTACCACCCTAAATTAAGTGAGGGAGTTAGCTGTGTAAATATTTGGGAAAAATATTTTATATAAAGGAAGTAGCAAGTGGAAAGGCTTTGAGATGTGCCAAAAAAAAAAAATAAATAAAAAGACCAGAATGGCCAAGTGAACAGAGATTAGCGGGAACGTGCAGAGAGGTAACAGAAAACACATCACATAGGGCCTGGTGAGTCATGGCATTGATTTTAGCCTTATTATGAGTGGGACTAAAGCCTTAGAGAGGAAGAATGACATGATCTGACCTACTGAAAAGTTGCTCTGGCTGACATGTTGAGATAAGACTGCAGAAAAGAAAGGAGAAAAGCACAAATGCCAGGAAAGAGCCCATTGCAAGAGTTCAAGTGAGAGGTGATGGTGGTTAACCTAGGACAGTAACAGCAAGAATGTGAAGAAGGAATTAAATTTAGGATATATTTTGAAAGTAGAGCCAAGATGATTGATTTACTGGAGAATTGATTGATGAGTATGCAAGAAGGGGAAGAGGGTTAAAGTTGATAGCAATGATTTTGGCTTAAGCATTTGGAAGTTGCCATTAACTGACCTTGGAGAGACCAGAAATTGGAGAAGGAAACTTCTGAGCTCAATTTGAAACATGTGAAATTAAATATGCCTATTTGGTATCCAAATGGAAATGTCAAATAGGTGTTGTGTATATTGGTGTAGAGCTCAAGAGAGAGGTTGGGAGTGGAGAGATAAACTTCATCAGAAATCATCAGAAATGAGATGTTTAAGAGAATCAATGCCATATTACCAATATTTTTATATTATGATACAAATTGTTCACATCTGATATTTGTATCTTAGAAATATTCATTTTATACTCTTTTCATATATAATAAGGTAACTGATGTTAAGTTTGTGATTTTAAGTTTATGTTTACAGACTTATAATGTATTGACATAAGAGAACTTTAAGTTTATTAAATTTGCAAGTTTAATTTATTAGGTGCACATGAAGTACTAAGTAAGATTTTCTTAAATCACTTTGTACTACAATTATACTATAGTTGAGGTACTTAAAACAGAAAACAAACATATTAACAAAACAATCACGAGTGTTTACAAAATACTTTAAATGTCTGACATTACATAGTTAGCCATATTTACAAACAGGACCAAGTTTTAACTATATCTTTGAATCTGTACATAATAAACTGAATAATAATTTTAATATCCAAACTTGTGATCTTTTCTTATTGTATAAATAGCTACCATTACATTACTAAAATGTTAACAATCAAGATAATGTATTGTTGACACATCTTATTTTTGTCTTAGAAATAAAATAGTTGAATGCTGGTAAAATATTTGCTATTATCTAGACTAGTATTTCTCTAACTTTCGTGGCCATCATCCACAATCAGAAATATATTTTATATTGTGAAACAATACATATACAAGTGCACAAACACACATGAATAAAGAAGAGGTTTCATAAAATAACATGTACCTTACTACCTGTGATTAACTTTGATAAATCTACGTGTTAACTATATACTACGTAGATTTCACCACCTACTAATGGGTCATAACCCACAATTGGAAATATCTCTGACCTAGACTAAGACCAGCTACCATAGAATTTTGAAGCAAGTAACTTATAATACTTACATACCATGAATGCATATTTGTGTATTGCTTGGATGACAGTTTTAAACAGAAGCTTGCTAGTGAGGGTATAGCCGTGGTATACAATAGGTTCATTTTGTGCACCATCCCAGCAGTCAATTTCCAGACAACGACATCCTTTCACAAGGGCACTAGCAAAATTCAAGCAAAATAAAGTGTCATCTTCAGACCATTAAAAATATATACCATAGTGCCAAAATATTCCAAAGACTATTTGGGATTTTGTAAGAAATGCATAAATGAATCCATAATAAAGACAAGTTTTGAGTCTCTAGAAATTCACAACATTAGAAAGGAAGAGACAAATTACCTGTGTAGCACAATATTTGTCCTTCCTAGTCAAAAATTATACTCTCAGTTATTCTTCATTCTAGACTTGATTTGCAATAGCAAAGAAGATGCCTTCCTGCCTACTCCCAACTCAGACAATTTTGGTCACAGTGGTATTTACCAAAAACTGCAATACTGTTGAAAAGCAATAATGTCCAAAGCATTCTCAGAATAATAAAATACGTTAATAAAATGTTTTTTATTATTTACTTATATCAAGTTTTGAAGAATGGAGTATATAGTGGGAAAAGAAAGAAAAAAGAGAGAGAGAAATTGTGGCAATGTCTGCTCCTTGGAGACAATGCTGCATAGAGGGCATGGAAGCTAGGCAGCCTGAGGGCTGAGTGACAACCTTTATCTCCTTAACCATTGTACCAAATGCCATCTCTAACTCTAATCCAAGTAAGCGCTAGAGAAAATTAAGATTTATGCAAAGGAAGCCTGAATACCTGGTAATCCACATCTATTTGACTCCATTTCACTGGGAGAAAAGTTTTTTTCTCTTTTTTAAAATTTTTATAGATTTAGGGTGCGCAAGTACAGTTTTGTTGAGTGGATATATTATGGAGTCTGAGCATTCAGGGTACATGCCACCCAAATAGTGTACCTTATACCTAAATGGTGTTTTTTAATCTCTCACTCCCCTTCCATCCTCCCACCTTTCTGACTCTCGAATGTTATTATTTCACTCTTGAGCTGTGTGTACCCGCTGCTTAGCTCCCACTTATAAGTAAGAACATGGGGTATTTGATTTTCCATTCCTGAGTTACACCATTTAGGATAATGGCCTAGTAGTTACCACTGAGAGAAAAATTTGAACTGACTGCCTCAGAATACACCAAGTTTGCAGTTTTATCAAAACTGAAGATAATTTATTTCTACTTCTGCTAATACCTAAACCTACATTTGAATTTTTCCACCTAAGAAATAAATCTCAATTTCTTGGCCTAGACATAAGTTCTATCTTAAGTTCTTAAATCAGTTGCACCTGTTGAGTTTAAATGAATTTTCCGTGTTCTTAACTATAAGAAAGCAGTAACAAGATGCTTTACCAACACATATGCTATAATTTGCACTATGCCAATTGAAGCTGATTTCATTCAGATTTTTCACTGACTTGTTAATAATGAATGTACACAAATAGAGATATCTCAAAATCTTCCTACCCAGCACAAAACAACAGGTCATTGTATACCATCACAAAATAATGGGGCGGGGGGGTTGCCACAAAATACTAAGAATTCACTAAAACTTATCGATTTATTTATTGTAATTGTTTTATTGATTCATGCAAATGTATATAGCAATAAGATGATTTTTTTCTTTCATAGACACACATATATAGTTGTACTGAGCCAATTACATCTTTAGTCCTACTTTCGATAAGCATGCCTAACATGAAACTAGTATGTGCCAACCACAGTGCCAGCACCACCAACATGGTGAAGTGGTTAATCCTGTGGACCTTGAATCCCACGATTTCTGTCTAGTCCTCATGCTCCAAGTTCTGCAAGAGTAGGGACTGAAGTTTCAGTCCTGCATAAAATGTTTGACATACAGTTGCCTAGTAATAAACACGTATTGTGTTTATATCAGAGAAAAGGAAAACTATAAAGATGTAAGAAGAAAAGTGGAAGGCAGACAGACATGACCTCCTAAAACACAATCTTGGAAAAGACAGAACTGAATCAACAGACTTGAGACTAGGATCTTAGAATTGGTACTCACATATTAGGAAAATGATTAAAGAAACTTACTTGCTATACATAGAGATATTTTACCAATAGAAAACCAAGTTAACATTTGTTTTCCAAGAACTATATTAAATCAGCCTACTGTCTCTAGATCACTGGTTCTCATCTAGGGGCAATCTTAATGTCTGGAGAAATTTGGGGTTGCCACAATGTAGGATAAGAATTTATAACTGGCAATTAATGAATAGAGGCCATGAATGCTGCTAAATGCTGTGCATTGCTCAGGACAAATTGTTCTCTCAAACAAATAATTTTCTGACTCAAAATGTGAAGAGTTTAAGAAACCTTGCCCTAAGTCATGACAACCTAATGAATGGAGTGTAGTTCCAATGCTAAGTACTCAGGTAGGAGAGTAGCTGAGAAAAGATAGAGCAATTATGACATTAAGTCAAGGTGCCAAATTTAGAAGGAAAAAGAAAGGAATATTATATCTCCTTGGCAAAAATACTGATGAAAGATAAAAAGAATGAAGTAGGGTATTATGATTTTGCTCAATTGTAGGCTAGTGTAAGTATTCTGAGCATGTTACGGTAGACTAGGCTAAGCAATAATGTTTGATAAGTTAGATATATCATTAAATTTTTGACTTATGATATTTTCAAACTACAATGAGTTTTTCAAGAGTGTAATGCTATCTTAAGTCAAGGGGCTTCTGCATCTCAACCACTTATCAACTCAGCTGTTGCCTTATGAGTTCAAAATCTAACCACCATCACTTGGATGACTACAACATCTTACCAAATCATCTTCTACCTCCACTCTTGTCCCAACAGTCTTGTCTCCACAGTAAAAAGTAAATAAATTTCTGACACTATCTTGAAGAAAATCCCTCCAGTAGCTCACCAGTGCATCTGGAATAACATTTATTCTTCCTATGATCTAAAAGATCCTCATAAATTGACCCTGTCTACCTTCTCAAACTCTTCTCCCTTCATTCAACATTTACTTGTTCCCAGCCACATTTGCTATCTTATATAGAAGATACCAAACACTTACCATGTCTTCTGTTCTACATGGCATTGCTACTGGAGCTTTCTAAGGCTTCCTGTCAATCATCACTCAGGACACACTATCTCACCTTTTGAGAAGGCTTTCCTGACCACTTTACCTTAAGTAACACCCTCAATCCCATAGTTACTTTTCATTACGTTATACCCTAGTTTGTCTTCTCCATATGACTCATCAGTCCCTGAAAATATTTAGCTACATGGATATCATCTGTCAACTTGTATGCAGCTTTCAAAAATCTTGTTCATAACTATATCTCAGCTGACCAACAAAACTGAATCCCAGCGACACATTATAAGATGTAAAATTGGAAATTCACATGGATTACTTTTAATCTATATAAATTATTTAATATATAAATCTATAAAAATCATTACCTCTAAGTGCCAAATTACACAATTTACTTTATCTATGTGTTGTGTTTTGATGTCTGGGATTTAATTTTAACCATATTTATTAAAATCTAAGATGTTCTGAGTAGCTAAATAAAAGCCTCCTGTATTAAGAAATATTCAAGTCATTCAGCAAACTTCAGGGGGGCTACAACCAGGAACAGGAGGTCAGCAAGTAGGATTAGATGGGATATATGTGATGCTAATGCACATAATAAATTATGTTCCCATTTCACCAAAATGTCAGACCTTCAAAATATGTACAAATAAAAATTCCTCTTCTCTGTGAATTTGTGGAACACACATAGCCTGATTTTTGCTGAGGTAGACATTACCAGGAGCTTCTAAGTGTTTTAAAAGGTAATAGAAATAAAAATCAAAATAAATACCTCACATATCCCCAGAGGTCACTCGGTCCCACTAATTGGTCAGATACCAAATACGTGTTATGTGAAGTTGAAATAAAATAATCATTTAATGGATGAGTCATATCTTGATAAACTTTTTTACATTCCTGTTTAAAGAGTAGACATTCAGGTGAATCCATGTATCTTGTAAAACCTTCTAATGACATCTGACGTGCTTTCCTTACTACAAAAAAAAAGGTTAAAAGGATGCAGAAATACCATTAGAAAGATAAAAAATTACATCTTACTTGTCAACTTATTTAGTAGTAGAACATCTTTCTAAAATATCCATTTAGGATTAATATCAATACTACTGTTCATTTTTCTTTGAAAACAAATTTTTCTAGTGAATACCCTTAGTTTTTCCATATCAATATTCAAGTAAAAAATGCATTACTTAATTGTCTCTTTTTGAATATATGTTGAAAAAGACATATAAGAATAGTATATATATTATATCCAATAAACTTGCACAAGCTGTGCATCTGTATAACCAGCACACAGATCAAAGACAAATCATTAGCTCCTCCTACTAACTTTACAATCACTCATCCCACCCAAGTGCATTCACTGGTCTGGCTTCTAAAAGCATAGATAAGTTTGCCCTGGTTTTTGGGTATTATATGAATGGACTTATACAGTATGTACTTTTTGTTCTTGATTTTTCTTATTCAACATATATTGCCAAGATTTATTCCTGGGGTTGCATATAGTTATACATTGTTCACTCCCTTTGCTATATACTATTCCATTGTATAAAAATGCCAAAACTTATTTATCCATCTATTCATTATGAGCAATGGGGTTATTATAAGTAGTGCTGTTATAAACAACCAGTACATGTCTTCTAGTGCAAATATGTATCCATTTCTGTTCAATGCATGCCTAGGAATAGAATATGATCTTTAGTAACTTATCTCTGAATGTTTTTACTCATTATAACAATATCCTACCCCTACTATTTATTAGCTCTATACAAGTTAGTTGCTGTTGATAGTTCATTTGTTTATTAAAAAAGCTGACATGGGTGGTGACTGTGGCTCAAAGGAGTAGGGCACGGCCCCATATACCTGAGGTGGCAGGTTCAAACCCGGCCTGGCCAAAAACTGCAAAAAAAAAAAAAGAACAGAAAGAAAGAAAAGCTGACATGAATACCCATTTTAGGGTAGAATGTGATTTTTAGCAAAGAATTTTATTTCCAGGAATTTATCCTATACAAGTAGAGACTCAAAGACTAATATGCAAGCATGCTTACCCTAGCATTATTTATAAAAGCAAAAAAAAAAAACAAAAAAAGGAGAAGAATATCTCCACTTTAATGTCAAATTAAAGCTCAAAATAGAAACCTAAGCAGCCATTAATAGTAATGGACCATAAAAAATACATAGTGATTTAAGTAAATGTTTATGATCTCATAAGAATGAAAAAGTCAGCATTTGAGTTTTGAAAAAAAAGATAGAACAAAAAAATAAAAATATGTAAATATGTAAACACTATATTTCAAAGCCAGGTAAATTTAGGAAGATAGGAGGGTATTGAGCAAAAGAATCGTTTATTGTAACGGTAATGATTTGTATACACTTATTCTTTTTCCTTGTACAATTAATGTTGATTGGCTTAGCCCTTTTGAACTACTGAATAACTGAGTAATTATCTTTGATAAAAGAATAGAAGACAAACTTATTTTGTGCCCTTAAAAACTACTAGTTTGCAATGAGGATTAATCACATAGATTTTAAAAAACTTCATTTGTCACATGTCACATGCCAATGAGGGATGAGATTGAGGAGCTGTAAGACCATTATTCAAATTGACCTTACTAAGACTTTAAAGTGATCAATAATCAGTAAATGAAATGTAAGGTCTTGGCGGGTAAAAGTTTGAAAGATGAAATGGATGAACTGTATAATTATTGTAGTTAAAATACAAGCACAGGCTCAACGCCCAAGCTCAGTGGTTAAGAAGCTGGCCAAATATACTGGGGCTGGCAGGTTCAAACCTGGCCCGGGCCTGCTAAACAACAATGACAACTACAACAAAAAAATATCTGGGCACTGTGGTGGGCACCTGTAGTCCCAGCTACTTGGGAGGCTGAAGCAACAGAATTGCTTAAGCCCAAGAGTTTGAGGTTGCTATAGGCTGTGATGCCACGGCACACTACCAAGAGCGACATAGTGAGACTCTGTCTCCCAAAAAAAAAAAAAAAATGCAAGCACAATTCCAAGATGTGAGCACTGCCACTATCCCAATATCCCATTGTGTCTTTTAATTGGCCACCTGAAATCTTAACAGGGCCAAAATAACCTTTTTTTCTTTTTTTTGTAAAACTCACTAGATCTGTACTACACAGAGTGCTCATCTGTAAACTAGTTGTTTCTAATCGGCAATAACATAAAGAACTTGAGACAAAGTGTGAATCAATTCACTTCTGCCTTATGTAAAGTCAGATAAAGTCTAGTTATTTAAAAAGAGTCAGTTGAACTTGTCAGGTGTGCTTCATAATATAGTGGCTTAGCATCCTTGTGCAAGCTCTTTATCTTGATGCAAACTTAACAAAAGTTTGATGGTGCTCAACAAGTCATAATAACAATTGCTTAAAAATACTCCAAAGTCTTGGGGTGGCACTGTGATCATGAAGCCAAAATCTAAATTATGGCTTAGAAGACCCTACACAATTAGATCTCTTGCTATCTCTCCAAACCCATCTCCTCATTCTCCAAGTGCTAAGCACACTACTGACCTGTTCTTTGAATTCTCCAGCTCACGTCCGTTGCTTCTTTTCCTGGGACCTTAGACATTTCTCCCATTCTGTCACATGACTCGTCTTTCTTTTTAGTTAAGTATCAGCTCAAAGGTCACACCCTTAAAGAGAATTCTCCTAAACACCCACACTGAACTAGATCTCTGGTGTCAATTATTCTCTATCTCCTTCCCATCTTTTTTTCCGTAGCACTTAAGGCTCTCTGAAATTATCAATTATTTACTATGAACTTTCCTCTGACCCCGAGGGGCAATACAAAATCTAGTTGCCTTATTCTCCACCATTTCTGGAGCACCTAGCGTCATAGTTGGTTGTTACACCTAAGTATTTTAATAAATTATGAATGTGTGGGCCAGGCAAGGTGGCTCACATCTGTAATCCTAGCATTTTGTGAAGCCAAGATGGGTGGATTGCTTGAGCTCAGGAACTCAAAACCAGCCTGAGCAAGAGTGTGACCCTCTTCTCTACTAAAAATAGAAAAATTAGCCGGGCATGGTGGCAGGTGCTTGTACTCCCAGCCATTCAGGAGGCTAAGGCAGGAGGATCACTTGAGCCCAAGAGTTTGAGTTTGCCATGAGTGATGAAGCCCTAGGACTCAACCCAGGGTGACAGAATGAGACTCTGTCTCAAAAAAAAAAAATTATGAATGTGCAATTCACTGAAGGAAGAGTTGGGTTTTGTCGGAACCTTATTATGATATGTTAAACACTGGTACCCCAAACCAACTCTCAAAGGTAGAGCTTGGGTTCCCATATCTTCCTTGCTAAATGAATATTTTCAGCTACTCTATCAGTTCATTTCCATGGGGTTAACAATGGTTTTTGTTCCTTATCTGAATATTTTTTTTAAACTATGTCTATTTTTTTTTACAATCAGCATAATTTTAAAATTTGAAAGGTTTTGCCCCTCGAAAAATGAGACAAAGATCACAAATTACCCAATACATCATTAGCCTATGTGGTCATTTGTTTTAAACCAAATGATTTCATGTTCAAAAATGAAGGAAAAGCAAAATATTTTAAATATTTAATGAAATATTGTAGACAATTATAGACAGTTATCTTTATAAACAGAAAGTAGCGATTTTGTAATTTTTTTCTTCCTCAGTATTTTTAATTTCTAATAATGAAATGCTTAAAAATGGAAGACTGCCTCTAAATGTATTTTCATCTTATTCATGAGATCATCCTACTTTCTTCTCATAGGGTACAGGTAACAGAATCTGTGCCTTACTTTTACAACTAAACTCTTCTCTGAACTCTCGAGAGATACATGGAAACAGTGAAAAGAAAGGAGCTGAACAAAGTGGTAAAAAAAAAAAAAAAACCATGGTTACACAGTATAGCTTTCTAAGAGGCATATACATGTTCTATAAAATGTGGTATCCAGAAGAAATTTGACCCACCAAAAATTTGAATTTGATAACTGTAAATTAGTTATAAAAATGCTTTGCCTATAAATACTCCAATAAAACTTTGAAATGCAAACATACCTTCTTCAATGGGCTCATATTTCTGAATGATCTCAGTAGCAATAGTTTTACTCATCTCAATTATGTATTGTTCTTGTGTCAGAAATTGAACCAGATTACTTTCCAAGAGAATTTTCCGGTTTTCAGAATATGTGTTGAAAATCTCCACAATTTCTTCTCTGTGTGCAAAAGTTCGATACACTGCTCTGAATTCTTCTATGGTGATTCTTCCTTGTTTCAGCCTATCATTATCCTACTAAAAAAAAATGACTGGTGGGCTCACATTATTAGTATAAAAAGTACACAAAGTGAATGTTAGGATGAGAGAGACAGTGTGCACAAGTTATAGTTGAAAGAAGATGAAACTTACATTGAATTCTTATTATAGGTAAAACATGAGTATTTTTTATTGGCATGAAGGGCTGCCAATGTTGGAAGAGGGTTAATGGATGATTACCTCTTAAAACCCAGTATGACGCAGGCAGAGAGGGATGGGAGAAGATGCAGATCCCAGATTGTCTCTCAATTGCACATTTCATTTTGGTATTCCACTATATTTCAGGACCATCTTTTTTTTTTAAGATAAATGTGTTTATTTATTTATTTATGTTGTTGTTATTGTTGCAGTTTGGCTGGGGCTGGGTTTGAACCCACCACCCTCAGTATATGGGGCCGGCGCCCTACCAACTAAGCCACAGGCGCCGCCCTCAGGACCTTCTTAAAACCACGCCAAGCCATGTGTAATCTCATACCACCAAAGTGTCGCCTGGACCATATATGTCAGAGTGAATCAAGGCATTCAAGATCACTGCAAACTGCAGAAGCTGTACTGGTTATGTAATACCTTAAAGAAGCAAAGCCTTAATAACCTTTGAAGGATTTGGGGCATACACAAACCATAAGAAAGAGGGTTCTAATAAGAAAGAGGGCATTCCCATGGTTGTCATGGAAAGTTCACATTTGAACTTTTTATGAGATAAAAGACAAGAAAGTAGTCTGCATCCAGTTATTGAAAGTCACAGAACTACTGTGAGGTTCTGAATAGGAAAACAATGAACAAAAGTAGCTGCTTAGAAATGGAGAACTGCAGGGAAGAAGCAGAGAAGATGCTGTTTAGGTGGGAGGTGGTGATGGGCGCTGACGGACAGATGTCAGTGTAACGATGACTGCATCAGAAGGCTTCCACACATCAAAATCTGGGACATATGAGGGAGAGAATTCGGGTGTCCCTGGGGTAGGGGAGAGTCAGGAAAACTAGTAGAATTATGGTGTCACTAACAAACAAAAGAATGGGGGAATAGGATGATCAGCTTAGGAGGAAATTTAATTTTTTTAAAAAAGACTTTCTTTCCTTACATCTTAAATCCTGTTACATTTTAAATAGCTTGACCACAAGACACATGCTCAGGTGGAATTGCACTGTGGTGGAAAGCTGACAGCATTTGTACACAGACTTTGGACATTTAAACTAAGCATCTTGAGCTTTACATTGTTCATCTGATAATGGGGCTAGTTGGACCCCCTATGTCATCAGGCTGCTGTGAAGATTGAAGTTAGACAATTAGTGGTAGTTCTAGATGGCCATGGATTGTCTATTCTCTGTGTCTGCTTCCCTCACATCAACCAGCCAAGTGTTTCATCTTGTGACAATTTTGTCTATCCAGTAGAGACATCATGGGACGCATAGGATATGACAAAAGTGCTATACATCAGCTCCTCAGATCATTAGGAAAAGTTCAGCAGTGGCTGCCACAGAGTTTGATATGAAGAGAACAAGAAGCAGTCTGAGCAGGGAACCAGAGACAAAGAGCACCAGGTCATATCAGTTTAAAGAGGATGACTAACCCGTACGTCTGGAGCAAATGGAAGAACTGGGCTAGAACAAAGTGACAAGTGGAAACGGGACAGAGATTAGCTTGGGAGAAAACCTGGGATCGGAGGTTGTCAAATCAGATTTGGGTCTCCAGAGCTCATTAAATAATGATAACACCTTAAAAATTATATAAACTTAAAGTAATTCATGCATATTTTAATTATCTTAGTAACATACTTTAACTTACCACTTTTACATTCTGGATTTTGAAGTTCATGGAAGTGGATGTTACGGAATTAAAATAATTTTATTACAGCCCCATCCAGGTCCTAATTTGTCATACGATCTTGAGCAAGTCAATAAAAATCAAACTATGCCTGTAATTCCTAAAAATTTGTTTTACATCAAGTCATGTAAATAAAAAATGATGGTCCTCTTGAATAACAGCATAAAATAAAATATATATTATCCACTGAGTAATGAAAATTTTATTACTTTCTAGCAGGGCTCAAGCTTGGTCATCTGACATGTCCTCTGATAATTTGTTTTGTCTTGTGTTTTCCTAAAACATCAAAGTTGCCATGTGTTAGTAAAAGGAACTGGAGCTTTAAAATCCAGACGAAATTCCACAAATCACAATAATGGCTACGATTGATCAAAATCAAAGAAGAATTAGGGGTCAACATTAATCAAATTACCAAAAAATAAAAACTGCACAAGATAATGAGAGTTTCACCACTGAAGACAGTAAGATTTAATATTAGCAGGAAGAGAAAAGAAAAGGGAAAACAACAAGGAGTAATTAATGAAGAAGAAGAAAAACAGAGCCTGGGGAATAGAGTCATAATCTGGGGAAACCGGAAGAAGAAAAGCCAAGTGCAATAAAGATGCCAATCTGAGCATGGAGACAGGTGATAGCAGCTGAAGCTTACAGAGTACCAAGGTTTTAGAATTTCCTAGGAGAGGAAACTGAAAGCTCTGAAATGCTATGTAAACTGTCCCCAGGCTGACAGGTGTGGTAGAGCAGGATTTGAACTAACTCCAAACCCGCACAGAAGAGCAAAAGGAAGAAAGTGAATACACCATTACACAGACTAACAGTAGATGCAGAAATAAATTCTGTAAAATGCAGATCTGATTATTTCAGCTCCCTCAGCACAGGACTCCCTTGTCTTCAAGAGAAGCTCCCAACGATATCCAAGGCCCTCCAAGGGGTCACTGGTGGTTCCTGCTCTTGTCCTTTCCCTCCTGTGGTCTCCTACTTCAGGTGCTCTGGTACCAGGGCATCTCTTGCTGTGGTGCAGGCTGTTCCTTCTGTCTGGAATGGCCTTCTTTTCCTTTTTGATTTACTAATTTCCACCAATCCTTGAAGAAGTGTCACCTCCCGTAGATGTGAGAAAGTTTCTATGTCCCTGTGCATCTCCTCCCCGGACTGTGTAAGATGCCTGTTCTCTGGGTTCTTACAATAAGTCTTTGCACCTTCTTATCTCACAGGGTTTACTCACCCAAGAATGAAAGCTTTTTTTCTATATTTTTTCTAGAATTGCCTCAGACAGAAAATTTGTCATTTATTTCTTAACATTCTCTAAAAGAGTGCTTGACTGAGGGATTAGGAGCATGGTCTATCCCCCAAACAAGTTCATGAATATGATGAAACGTGTGCACTTAAGTAATAATTAGATAAAGGAATTAAATATCACCCTAGCCTTAGGGAGAATAGGAAAACAAATTATAAATCCATTTTCTCCTATTTTAAATATTTGTTAAGGAAGTTATTGTTTGCAAAGCATTATAAACAACTCATTCAATGTCTATGTATAAAATGTAGAAATACACTTTCATATTTTAAGACCATGAACCCCATGTAGACAAATAGTTTATTATTCCTTTTATTCCTAATACCTAGTATGGAACTTACCCCAACATCTTAATGCTGATATGTTTAAATGAGTGGTTAAATAAATAAGGATAAAGTAAAATAATAAAATAACTCCACTGATAGTCACTCTGATAGTATACTTTCAGAAAATAGAATAAGGCTTTTCATGCTGTTACCATTTTTCTTTGCTCAGCTTGCTAGTAAAAATATGAAATGTCGTTTAAAATAAATGTTGTCATGAAAAAGGTAATTTATCAAAACATAGAATTTACCTTTAA
Organism: Arctocebus calabarensis; assembly: GCA_963573935.1. Lineage (NCBI taxonomy): Eukaryota > Metazoa > Chordata > Mammalia > Primates > Lorisidae > Arctocebus > Arctocebus calabarensis. The sequence goes on along the minus strand of CAUYON010026860.1, from coordinate 6,711 downwards.
ATAAGAGGTAGAGATAGCCTTTTAAAATTTATTGTCTCTGAAATTATATGCTACATGTAAAGCATTCAAAATATCTTACAGGAAGTGATATGTGCTAGTCTAAACTATTTGGCAACTTTGTCTTCTCCCTTTCCTTCTTCCTTTTCTTCCTAACTGAATATATGAGTCAGATACTACACTGGGTAATAAGGATGCAGAGGGGACACCTTGTCAGTAACCTCTGGAAGCATCTCAAAAAGAAGACCAGGCACAAAAGTGTTAGAGGTGCCACAATTTCAACTCTGTGGACAAGAGACACAATAAAGTTTGACAATTCTTTCTGGAAGGTCAAAAGGGAGGCTTTATGGAAAAAGCAATCATCCAGCTGAATCTTCAAAGATGAGAAGGAATGTGTTTGCCTGAAAATGAGGAGGAAAGGGGTTCATCTACCTATTGTGACCAGAGTAAATAGATACCCATAGGTAGGAAAGAGAAGAGTGTGATTGGAGAGGATGTTGGTGAAGATTTAGTAAGTGGCAAAGCTGGAGGTGCACCTGGTCCTGGGGGTCCCTGTAAGCCAGGCTGAGAGACTTGGATTTCACTCAGAAACAATGAGGAGTTACTGACAAGTTTTAAGAGGAGAAATCACATACACTATTCTTTTAGAAGATAGCTTTGGCAGCTCTGTGGAAGGTAGATGTTGGGATTATAAACCAAGAAAGCAGTCTGTAGGACTTTTCCAACTTTGATGTATGCATGAGTCAGCCAGGGACTTGAAATGCAGCCAGCATCAGTACGCCTGGGTTTGCTTTTCTAACAGGCTTCTGAGGGTCCCAAACATTCTGGCCTGAGAACTACACTTTAAGTAGAAAGTAGATCCGGAGCAATTGACTTAGTGTAGCAAGATTATAGACCCAGAAGATTTAAAAGTTGATATGGAAATGAGGTTAAGAGAAGGAGTCTGGGAATTGCTCCAATTTCTGTCTTGGATAACTGAGAGAACGGTGTTGCTGTCACCAAGAAAAGAAATAGAGGAGGACAGATTGTTTCGGAGAGAAAGAGAAGTTTCATTTTAAACATATTAAATTTGAAGTATCTCTGGGGCATCCAAACAGGGTCAGTCAGTAGGCAATTGGTTGAAGGGTAGGGATAGAGGAAAGTGATGTGTTAAAGAAAACTAATAGTTAATAAGAATTCTTAAAGTTAATAAGAATTTAAGCATTCCACATTGTATGTCAAATCATCACATTGTATCCCATAAATGTATACAATTGTAATGTAATAAAAATTAAGTTTTAAAAAATAAAAAAAGAATCTTTGAATCAAATCCCAGCATGACTTCCTACTACAATGTGAAATATGAACAAATTGCTTCCCCATTCTTATCCTTCCCATCCTTATGTGTAAATTTGAAAAAAGTTAACAATAACACCCTTGGATGTCTGTTAAGATAATGCGTCTGAAGACCTAACTAGTGCCTAGAATATGGCAGGTGATGAGCAAATGGTAGCACGGATATAGTTGTGTTGTTCAGTGTAGAAAACTCGGAAGTTGTTCCTATTTAAGAAGTAGGTAAAGCTATTCAGGTCAGTAAGATTTCTCAGGAAGAGTTTATAAAGTAAAAAGAAAAGAAATAAAAAGCTTAACTTTAAGCATAGAGTAGAAGGGTGCTGGCAGGACGGCTGGAAGAGGAATGGTCAAGATCTCAAAAGAAAATAATGAAAGAATGATGCCATGAAAGTCAGAACAGGGAGACTTTCAAGAAAAGATGGAGAAATGAAAGGAACAGAAAGGCTACTGGGTGGATTTAGCATTTTAGATATAAAGAGATTTACAAGATAGATGTGGAAACAAAACTTACAGAAAATTATTAAACAAGTGGGGGAAGAAATGTATGAAAACCCTCTTAGTTTATTGGTTAAAAGAGAGAATGTAGCATTTAGAACAGGACATGGTGCTATTTATTTTTTAGATGTGACTAAAAAAAAAGTTCAGCTCGTGGAGGACCAACTAACACAGGAAACCATAAACCTAAGGTGGAATCAAACAGAAAATAAATGGCTGAGTTGATCCCAGGTTGTAGCCTTGTAAGACAGAGGTGGTAGAAAAATAAATTACTTCTCCCTGACTCCTGTCTTCCAATCCATTCTATGCTGGTGCCAGATCATTTATCCTGAAATGGGTAATATTTCCTCCTGAAAAACTACCCTTTGCCTACATACGGAAATCCAGCCAGACTCAGTGATTCATGCCTCTAATCCTAGCACTTTGGGAGGCCAAGGCAGGAGGATCACTTGAAGCCAGAGTTGGAGACCACCTGAGCAAGACTATGACCTTTGTGTCAAGCGCCTGTAGCCACAGCTGAAGCAGGATGAATGCCCAAGCCCAAGAGTTTGAGGTTGCAGTCAACTACAATAACACCACTATACTCTAGTCTGTGCAACCCTGTCTCCAAAAAAAAGGAAATCTAATTTTGTGGTCTACCATTCAAGTTTTCCATCATCTGGCTGTTAACTCTATTTCTTACCACTTCTCTTCACGCAGCCTGTACTCCAGTCATGACCACATTTTAATCTCTAAGCACTCCTTGCACATACTCCACACATATTGCTTCTTTAAGGTCCAGCAACAATGCCACCTCCATATGGCATCTTCTATAAAAGCCCAAATTTAGATAGAATTTCCTTCTTCTCAGAATCCCTGTTAGCATTACCCATGAGATTTATTCTAACCTACTTATAAAATAGTAATTTTGCCATTCCTTTTGCTATCTATAAGACAGAGATAATACTTCATTCATTTTTTTATAATCTGATTTAGTGATGGTTGTTAATTGCTCAGACAACAAACAAAAGTGTAATATAATACTTTCTATTCTATTGAAATGACATGTAATATTTCCTACAAAACATTTTAAATGCTATAAATTAAAGACTATTACGTGATAAAAGCACTAAAGATTATTTTTTTAGTAAAGGAATTAAAAAAAAAACCTTGGGTAATTGATGCTTGAGCCATGAATCAATAATTAATCTCACAGAAAGAAGTTCAGAGTATATTGCCAAGATCATAAAGTTATATGTTCTTTACTCAAATTTATAATAAAAAGTCATGTCATATGACAATAAATTTATGTCAGAATCTATGTCAGCTCTTTAGGAAATGAATAAAAGTAACTCAATTTTGTACTTTTTTAAAACAATCATAAACAACATATTAAATAGTTTCAACGTATATGTATTGAGTGCCTACTTTCTGCCATACCCAATAATCTAAGTATTCTGATACTTATTTAGTATTCAGAACAATCCTGCAAGATGACTGGATTGAGTGGCACTCAGTGAGTAGGGCGCCAGCCCCATATAACAAGGGTGGCGGGTTCAAACTTGACCCCGGCCAAACTGCAACATCAACAACAAAAAAATAGCCAGGCGTTGTAGCAGGTGCCTCTAGTCCCAGCTACTTGGGAGGCTAAAGCAAGACAATCGCCTAAGCCCAGGAGTTGTAAGTTGCTGTGAGCTGTAACACCACGGCACTCTACCAAGGGTGATAAAGTGAGACTCTGTCTCTAAAAAAATAAATAAATAATAAAAAATAAATAAAATTTAAAAAAGATAACTGCATTAGTATCCCCCATTCCACCGATTAAACAATCTGCTCAGGGAGATGTTTAACTTGGGCTAGGGTCTATAAGAGCCAAGCTCTGTGACACTGACAAACTGTGCTCACAAAGAAAGATTTACTAGGACTCATTATTTACTATGTTAAAAAATGCAGGAGAAGTGTTGGAAAGATTAGCAAAAAGACTGGTATGTTTAAGAAGCTTAATCTTCAACTATCAGCAAAATTGTTAGCCAAACCTTCCCTAAGCATTCTATTTAATCAACATTTTAATGGCTAGAGTGGGCATTTTAGCCTAAGGCAACAAAGTAAGCTATTAGAAGACTGAGAACTGTTTTAACAAATAAGAATAGTTTATCATAATCATTAGTCTTGTTTATACATAATTTGTGCTTCTAAAGTTCTTGAGGTCATTTTAAAGAGGTTTTTGAAATAAGGATTCTAAGCAAACTCTGCCCCTCTAATTTTTACAATATACATTGTTTTCTTAGTCAGTCCAAAAAGCTGTCTCTAACCAATAGACCCTGAGGCCTGCCCACGTCCAAATAATCACAATGTTCAACTGGCGAGCTATTTCTGTAATTTTATACTATTGAGTAGTCTACATAGTGTTTTTAAATATGGCATATGTTTTACTCAATTCCACTTCAAACAGATATCTCTATCCTGAAGATACTAATTCTTTCAAAGCAACCTGATGATATCTGAATAATTTTCATAATATTTTACCCTGGATACAGATTTTAATATGTTATTTACTCTATATTGTGTTGAACATGAATTTTATTAAATCAGGAAGCACATAACCATTTCTCCTTTTGGAAACCACCATTGAGGAGCAAATCCTACATGCAAAGATCTTGTACAAAAACTTGTGTTCTTCAAATGTGGTATTAGCTATGAATGACTAAAATTCTGATGGCTATGGCAGTGACAACTACTTGGATTCATAGAAACAACTCTGAAACGTTTGTCTTTGACTGTGGCAGTCTCCCAAGAAGGCAAGCTTCTCTTTTTTGATTTGTAAACTTGAGGGCTAAATTTTATTGAGAGAAGCAGTTGTTGGAAGACAATTCTCCATAGGTCTCGAGTTTCCACACATTGTTTTGAGCAGAGGTATTGACTACTTTTCTTTCAGACTAGCTTTTCAAGGATGTTTATATAGTGAACAGCTTTGGTAAAGATAGCGTCTCCTTCCAGAGAAACAAGTCGTTTTTGTTTACTATCCACCTTAATAATGATTATGATTTCTCCAGGGCAAAGATCAGATAAGCTTACAGCACATCACAAAAGATCTGTATTCCTTAACCTTGAAGTTCCTTCTCCTGTAATGCAACCCAAAGTGTGTGACTCCTTTATATCACACTTTAGGAATCAGGGCTTAGAGACATAACATCAAAATGCTAAAACTCTGGCAACTGTTATTTTTGTGAGTGATAAGCTGTTATTTTTCTCTGACCCACAAGCCTGCTTCTGCCAACATCCATGAAGCTGTGTCAGACTAACTTGCTAGCGTGCAAGGATAGTGAAATGTCAGACCCTTCCCAGTTTGTGTTAACAATAGCAACAACACAGATTGCGTTATCTGGAAGCTCACTTTCAAAAAACAAAATAATGTGCAAGATTTCTATGTTCCTAACGATCTGGATGGCCAGACTAACATTCTTGCCTGATTCTCCAAGAAATTTGCCATCATTCCACCACAAAATTCAGCCAGAACATTAGCATTTCTTCACAGTCTTACCTGCCTCCATCATCTAGTGACAGAATTGAGCCAAATTTCTAACCTGCTAGTTTTTCCATAAACAAGGAGAATTAGCGGTGTGGGTTTCCTTTTTAGGGTAAGAACTAAAATATTTCTTCAGATTACACATTTCTTCTTGGCCTTTTCTCATTGGAGTGAGGAACCTGTAGCCTTAAGGCCACAGGTGACCTTCCAGATCCTCAAGTGTGGCCCCTAGACCCAAACCAAACTTCAAACAACAAATTCCTGTATTGAAAGGATATATTAAAATTTGGATTCAGTGAAAAGGCCACACTCAAGGATACAGAAGGCCACAGGTTCCCTCTCCCTTTCTGCCTTCTTGATTATGTGTGTGTGTCTAAGAGCCTTCAACGTAAAGTCTACTCTCTTGACAAATTTTAAGTATGCAACATAGTGCTATTTCCTACAGGCACTATGCTGCACAGCAGTGCTCCAGGACTTATGCTTATTGTGTGACAGAAACTGTACCTACTGACTAATACTCTCTCATTCCTACCTCCCCCCAGCCCCTGCAACCATTATTCTACTCTCTGCTTTGATAAGTTTGACTATTTCAGATTCCTCACATAAGTGGTGTCATGTAGTAGTTGTTCTTCTGTGTCTGGATTATTTCACTTAATGTCCTCTAGGCTTATCCACATTGTTCCAAATGGCAAGATGGTTTTTCTTTTTTAGGAAGAATACTATTTCATCGTGTGTATACACCACATTTTCTTCTTTCTTCCTCCAGGAATACATAGGTTCTTTCCATATCTCGGCCATTGTAAATAATGCTGAAATGAACATGGAAGTGAAGAAATCTCTTGATTTCAATTCCTTTGGGGATATACCCAGAACTAGAATTACTGGATCAGATGGTAGTTTCATTTTTAATTTTTTTTTTGAGACAGAGACTCAAGCTGTCACCCTAGATAGGGTGCCGTGGCATCACAGCTCACAGCAACCTCTAATTCCTGGGCTCAAGTGAGTCTCTTGCCTCTGCCTCACAAGTAGCTGGGACCACAGGTGCCCACCACAACGCCGGGCCATTTTTTGGTTGCAGCTGTCATTGTTGTTTGGTGGGCCTGAGCTGGATTCGAACCCACCAGCTCAGGTGTACGTGGCTGGCACCTTTCATTTTTAATTTTTTGAGGAAGGGTCATTCTGTTTTCCCTAGTGGATGCACCAATCTACATTCCCACCAATGGAGTTCAAGGGCTCCCTTGTCTTCATATCTTTGCCAAGACTTACCTATTTTTTTTTTAATGATAGACACTCAAACTGATATCTAATGTGGTTTGAGTCCCATTTCTCTGATGGTTAGTGATGCTCAGTATCTTTTTATATACTTATTAGACATTTGAATG
>CAUYON010026857.1:0-48354 GCA_963573935.1 Arctocebus calabarensis | reverse complement strand
TACTTCTCAGAATTATCATGAATTTTGCATGTCACCAACTAAGGAAGGAAGGAAGTGACATCTTTAAGATTCTGGGCTTGCCAAATGCCCATCAACCCATGAATGGATTAATAAATTGTGGTATATGTATACCATGGAATATTACACAGCTTTAAAAATAGATGGAGACTTTACCTCTTTTATGTTTACATGGATGGAGCTAGAACATATCCTACTTTAATAAAGCATCTCAAGAATGGAAGAAAAAATATCTAATGTACTCAGTACTATTATGAAGCCAATTTACAATAACTCACACTTTCATATGAAGAATAGATCACAACTATGGCCCAAGATGAAGGAGGGTGGAGGGGGAATGGGATGGAAGTGGGGAGGTCAGATCAAGGGAGGGTGAACATGTCAGATTTATTAGTATTGAGTATAAATGTCTTAACACAATAATTAAGTAAATGAGATGAGGTATATATTAACCAGTATGATGTAAGCATTCCTAATTCTATATGAAATCAGGACAATGTACCCCATAAATGCATTAATGTGTGCATGATCTATGTGTTTATAATTTAATAAAAAATAAAATAAAATAAAATATTCTCCCTAAAAAATAAATAAATAATAAAATCATAACCATTCAAATAACAGAATGGAATAATTTCATTCTCTGTGTGAGAAGCCCTGCTCCCTCACTCTGAGTGGCTGTGATGAGCCTGCTGGGATGCAGTGCAGACTGCAAAGGGAGGCAACAAGCTTGGGACTGAGTCTTGATGTCTCAAAGAGATTTCTGGGTCAGGTTATTGAGTTATTCAGGTGTCTCTTGGTAAGCAATCAACTTCTTCCATGCTAATACTTCTTTTCATGTGACCTGAATAGGAGGATAAATATCTCTGTGCTATCTCATCAGGTTGTGGCAGGAAAACAAGAGAATGACCAGCTGGTGGCTTTGGGCTCTGGAGGTTGTGGTGATGAATAAATCATAGTATTGATAATGGCAGGGCCTCCATAGCACACACCTGATTTTCGCTTTTTGTTGTTGTTTAATAACCTCCAAAAGTGCATATTTGGTAAGAGAGGATAAAACAGATGGAGAAATGGAAAAATAGGAAAACTGCTCCATAGGAAAAAATAACATAGTTCACATAAATAGAATAGTTGAGGATAAAATCCAAAGCCCCTGCCTGATCCAGCCCCTGCCCAGACATGAAGCTAGCATTTCCTACCAGCTCTGACAATGGTGTTCATTTGATGAGGTGTAATGGGCTTGCTCAGCTCAGTCTCACAAGGCCCACATAGTTAACCACCTCCTTAAGTAGCCCTGATTTTAACAGCCCCACCATAGTGGACCACCTCCCAACATCGACCACCTCCTTAAACTCCAGACATGCTCCTAACCCTAACCCTAACCCTAACCGTCCAGACATGCACCACATGTACTTATCAGTACAGTAGACTTAGTTCCTCATGTTCATCACCTCTCTCTGTTGACCAGTCTGTTACATCTCTTGGGTGGTCAACTTACAGAGGTTCTACTGTAGTGAAGTATGGTCCTAGTCACACTTCATAGCCATATATCCACTCTGAACACCATTCACAAAACCCTCTCCTTCAAGGTAAGCTGAGCTTTCCTGGCCTCCATCTCACTGTTCCTATATAATACATAAGAAAGGATCGGGTTGATGCTAAAATACCTTCCAGCTCAAGCATCCTAACATTCCTATCATAAAGAATTGCCTAAAAGCTACCAAGGAGGAAAAGAGTATAACCAGGAAAAGTACAGAAAATCCAGAAGCCAAGGAGAGAAACATTAGATCCTGGAGTGGAGCACAGGGTTCTGGCCCCCTTCCATCCCCAGAAGCTGTACTGGTGACCCTCAAGTCTCTGAGGGTCAAGGTGAGAGGAGCACTCTCCCTCTCTCTCTTCCTCTGGTGGAGGGGCCATGGAATCAGCTGTGAAAGAGAAAGAGGTGACGCAGGGCAGTGGAGAGAGCCATACCTGGAGCACACAAAGGAAGTGATCTGAAACCCCGGTCTCTCCCCCTCATGAATGGGGTCAGCCCTTCAGTGGTGGAGCAAGTCCTGGGACTAGATGTTTAAAAAAATTTCCCTTTGTGAAAGAAAGTCCAGGTAGTCCAACACCTGAATAACTCAATAACCTGACCCAGAAATCTCTTTGAGACATCAAGACTCAGTCCCAAGCTTGTTGCCTCCCTTTGCAGTCTGCACTGCATCCCAGCAGGCTCATCACAGATCAGATCATGGCAACGGAATTCTTTCCCTCTCCCTTTGCAATTCTCTAAGGCAACAGAAAGGAACACAGTCTTCAAAGTGCTCATAGGGAGAAGTAGGTTGGCCTCAGAGAAGGAAGAAGCAATGTCAAGTTACCCTCTATGATTCGGAGCAAACAATGTCTGCTGGAAAGAGCTATTTAAGCATGTGTCAGATGCAAAGAAAGGTTGGGCAACTGTACAGCACAAGGGAAGGAAGGAAAGAAGTAAGGAAGAGAGAGAGGGAGGGAGGAAGGAAGGAAGGAAGAGAGGGAGGAAGGAGACAAGGAGGCGTTAAAGAGAGACTACAGACTTAAAGAAACAGGTGGTAAGCAAAAAAATCTATTGAAATATACACCACATATTAGACACCAGTAAGATATAGTTACCAACAGAATGTGATTACAGTAACATGAGTGTAGATAATGTGAAAATAACTATTAGTTTCCTATGGCTGCTATAACAAAGCACCACAAACCAGTGTAATTATAGTTCTTTTTTTTCCAATTAAACAAAACGCATGCTTTATATTCACATTCAGTTCCATTTTTGTTGTTGATGTTTAGATTAATGTGAGGGTACAAACAATGGGACTGCATTACATTTGTTATAGTTTATAGTTCTTGGCTGGAAGTCTGAGATCAGCTGGTGGCTAGGTGGGCTCCTCCTGGATGCTCTGAGGGAGGAGTTGTCCCAGGCTTCTCTCCCAGCTCTGCCAGCTGCCAGCAATGTGTGGCGCTCCTCAGCTTGCAGACACATTGCTCCAATCTCCGCCTCTGTCTTCACTGTGCTTTCTTTCTTCTATGTATCTGTGTCCAAATGTCTCTCTTCTTATGAGGACATCAGTCACTGTTTTAAAACCCAGCATGACTGGGCAGCGCCTGTGGCTCAGAGGAGTAGGGCACCGGCCCCATATGCTGGAGGTGGTGGGTTCAAACCCAGCCCTGGCCAAAAACTGCAAAAAAAAAAAAAAGAAAAAAAAAACCCAGCATGACTTCATCTGAACTGGATTACTTCTCCAAAGACTCTGTTTCCAAATAAGATCATATTTATAGGTACTAACAGTTAGAATTTGAGCACATCTTTTGGGGGGACTTAATCCAACATACATTAACATAACTTTATAAAATTGAGAAGAAGAGAAGGGGAAATAAAAACAGTAAGAGAATGTTGGTTTTCTCATCTTTCTTTGGAAGGAGACAATACATTCAAAAGTTGAGACATATGTCCAGGCACAGTGGTTCATGCCTGGTGATCCTACCACACTCTGGGAGGCCCAGGAGGGGAGATCGTCTGAGCTCAGGAGTTCAAGACCAGCCTGAGCAAGAGTGAGACCCTGTCTCTACTAAAATGGAAAAACTAGCCAGGCATCCAGGTGGGCACCTGTAGTCCCAGCTACTCAGGAGGCTGAGGCAAGAAGATCTCTTGAATGCAAGAGTTTGAGGTTGCTGTTAGCTATGACACCATGGCACTCAATCCAGAGTGGCAGTGTGAGACTCTGTCTCAAAAAAAAAGAAAAAAATGAGATTATGTGTATATATATGTATATGTGAATATATACATACATATGTGTATATACATATACATGTATACATATGTATAATATACATGTATATGTATATATACACACGTATACATATGTGTAATATACATGTATATGTATATATACACACACACACATATGTACACATACATATTGTGTGTACATGCATTTATAAAATCTCAACCTGTTAATTTTATCAGGTATCTTTTTTTTTATCCTTAGAGAAATAATCTCCATTTTGGCAAAAAAACATTTATTCAAGGTTTAGCAATTTTCTTTTATTTTTTTTCTTTTACAAAATAAGTAAAATTCAAATGTAATGATTTTTATTCTGTTAGTGACTATTTAAGAGGTTATTCAATTAAGCAATTATAATACTAATTTCCTCCCTGACAACCACCAAAATCATCAGAAAGCAACGTATCTACGCCAGTCTTAGTCAGATTTCAAGCTCCAGCAGTGGGCCTGGCACATAGTTACCACTTAATAAATGTTTGCTAAATTGGATTATATTGTTGCTAATTAAATACATAGAACAGACATGTCCAGAGCCTGCCTTCCAGAATTTTGTTCTGGTTGAGTTATGCAGTGGTCAATATTCAAGGACTACATTTTTCACTTCTCTTGCACACCAGTCTAACTCTGGTGGATTAATTCCAGACATAGCTGAGGAGGAAAGGGCATAGTTGTCCTCAGATGAGCTGACCCCACACTGGAGAGGAAAATGAATCCTTCTTTCTTTCTGGAGTGTATTTTGAGCCCCCTGCTTTAAAGTCATAGTCTCAGGCAAAATTTTATCCTTAGACAAAGGAATCTGCTAATGAAAAGCCGAGGGTGAAATGTGTCTGCTTCCTGGGCCCAGCCCCTTCCCCTGTGAAGGACATGACTGCTGCTGCTGATCACACCCCAGCTCAGAAAGGCAAAGATGCTGCCACAGACAGATGCTCATAGGTGTGCTAGGTGGACGCCCATCAGCTGCACACCTCCCCTCCCCCGCCCTGCCAGCTCACCTCCAGCCCATTTGGAAGGCAGACGCCATGACTCAGGGCTTAGTGAAAAATAATGTGCATACCTGGAGACTGGCCTTAGCTCCTACTAACAGGCTCTTGGGAAGGAAATTCAGGGCCATATGCCTCTTGCTTCTTTCTCTTCTTCGGCCCGGTGTGCATGTCCACCTCCCAAATCCCTCCCTTTCGTTTGCACCCCAGGGCAGTCATCATTCTGCCCCACCGCAGAGCCAGACCCACCAGGCCAGGCGCGCTCTCCTTTGCTGACTCAGCCACGGAGGCACCTGTGGGTCAGGCAGTCCCACTGGCTGGAAATGCAGCTTGGTGGACTCTCTGGCTTTGACTCATTTTGCCCTAATTTCCTTTTTCCTCTTCCCCAGATGCCATGTGGGTCCGCTTCTGTGTCCTGCCACCCTGGGAGTCACAGAGAGGCACAGGGCAGGCCTGGGGTCCTACAGGACCCCCAGAGGAAGAGGGTGCTGAATAGCATCGTCCCTCATGGGGGTCAAGAAGCAGCTGGACAAGGGCCGGGTCTGGACCTGGGCAGCACAACTAAAGACGTGAGAGCCCCACACAGGCTGTTGTTTAATGTGTCCTGGTTTGGCTTCACTACCTAATTCTATACACCAATAACCAAGGGGTGAAAATCAATAAATACTCATTGAAATTCTTTCCTAGTTGTCGAGTGACAGAGGTTTTAAGTTAGCTGGGCCTCAGACATCACTGTGCTCAATTTCCCCCTCCAAAGAGGAGACGAAGGGACACTGAAGATGGATTGTAGCCCAGGCCACACAGGTGGGCAGGGGTCCAGGTCTTGGCCCTAGGCTATTGTTTTCTTGGCTCTTTGAAGTGTAACCCTGAGTGCTACCATTCTAATTGTTGATGCTGTCAATTACTTTGCTCTGCAAGGCCTGTGGCCTGGATCAGTCCGCGGATAGCCATACCAATAGAGGGATTGTTTAGGAATGGACACTCCACTTCTACTTGGCAGTGACGAAGGTCGCACCACAGCCAGGCACTCAGGCTAAGCCAGGGATAGACACAGGATAGACTGGGACAGAGCTTCATAATAGGCAATTCCCAGGGGATTACAGGGCTTAGGCTCTCAAATGCTGTCCTATTAGAGCTCAGTAGCTGAGAACAGGAAAAAAGGACCTTCCACAGGAAGATTTTGAAAAGGTAATGAGCAATATAGAATTCTGAATATTTGGGTCAAAACGCAAAATTATCTCACCAAAAAGTTCTATTTAGACTTCGTAGAAATCTCGGCAGAAAGACTTGCTCCCTCAGCACCTGTTAATTCAGCTCCTCGGGATGGCAGGGAAAGGACTGGGGAGTGAGGGGTGAGAAAGACTTCAGGAGAGGTAGGGGCCTGGGGTAGAGTGGGGTGGGGGAGCGGATTGGGGGAGGTGAGGAGGGATCTTCCCTGGGCAGGCCTGTCTAAAGCCCTACAGCAGCAGGGTTAGTCCCTCTGAAGTCTGGGATTCAGAGAAGCTGGCCCATAGCCTGGGCTGATGGTTGACCAGCAAACTGCTACCCCAGGGTGGGTCAGACCAGGGTTCTCTTAAAGGAGAATGTGAATGGACTGTTTTGATAGAACCAAGCTGATAGTGAAAATTTGAGGTAAGAAAGGAAAAATACCCAACTTACCCTTTTGATAACTCAGAATTTACAGGCAGGCGTGCTTCAAAGCTGAGAGTCACCTTGCAGGCTGTCTCCTGCTCCTGTGCCCAGTGGTAGAATCTCTGCTCTGTCAGCCTACACTGGACAGTGCAAAGGGGCAAGCTCATTTCCCCTAGTGTCAGCCTTTCCAGCTGGGGAAGCTCTCATTGTCCTAACAGCCATCCTGGGTAGAGTTAGAACAAGCCTCCTTGTTCTTGTCGCTATTGTTCTCATCCTTCCGGGGAATTCTCAGAAGTCAGATTATTACACCTTTGTAACACACTTTAGAAATTGTGTGTGCGTCCATGCATGTGGTAAGGAGAACTCCCACATCGTTTAGAGGTAGAATCTAAATTATAGACAATTGGCAAGCAAGCCAACGATTTCATCATTTAGAGGTGATTGGTGACAAATTCTAAAATTATGCTTTTTTCACAATTCTATTTGAATTTTTTAGTTCTGAATTTCACACCAGAAAAACAAGACACATCAACTTTCAAATGGTAACTTTGGAAATACTAAAATAAAAGTTGACCTTGTTCTAAGAGGTCATTCCCATCTTCAATAAGGACATGTTCTGCCCCGTCACTCTGCCCAGAACCTTGGAATCACCTTCAACGCCCTGCTCTCTTGCATCTCGGGTTTGCTGGACACCCCTGCCCTGAGACCCTGCGTCCCCTCTGTTCACAGTGCAGGTCTCCACCAGCCGTCAGTCACACCCACTGCCCTACTCCAGGCTCCCTGGGCCCAGACGGTGGGACCGACCCCCAGATATTCCAGGGCCCCTCACAGCTTTCAGCCATATCCCCAGCTAGGAGCTCCCGGATGCTCCAAGCCTCCGCACTGGCGACCTGGCTTCGTGCCGCACTCACTCCTCTCTCAGGGCATTTGGATGTGGTCCTGGACTCCCTGCCCCTGCCTCCCTGGAGCCTCCATCCCAGCCTCCCTCCCCCTGCCATCCCCACTCTCTGCTCCCCAGACTCAAGCCAGTCGTTTTCCAGTTTTCCCTCCTTGAGCCTCCCATTTCCCTCTGATGGTCACACAAGCCATCTCTGGGTGGGAAACACACTTGTGCAGACCTCACCTCTGCCTTTCACCTCTTCGGCCTCCACGGTGTGGGCAACAGGTGTCTCTGAGGGCCCACCAGGGTGCCAGGCCACAGCCCTTCCTTGCTATGCACCGGGGACCCTCACTCACCTGCCTTTTTAAGATCTACCTGGATTGGTGGCCTCTTCCAGGGCACAACCGTGACACTCCTGGCCACCCACTCCTCCTGGCTTATAGAAGCGCTCAGCACATGCTCCGGAGTGAATGAAAGCACCCCCTTTGTCTATAGAATGTAGCTGAAACTCCTCCAAGACCCTGCCAGTGTCATCATGAACGTTCTTCTCATCTTCTCTTGCACTCCGGGTCCCTGAACACACGGCAGGCAGAGGCCTAATGGCACCTCTCTCCTGAAACAAACCCAAACACTCCTACCAGGAGACCCAACTCACCATAACATATACTATGCATTTTGAAGAGAATGTGATATGCATATTAATACATAGTAATATTTAATGTGACATATTTAATACACTTACAAATTAACACTACCATATAAATTAAAGTTTAGTAATATGGGATATGTATTTAATAATAAATGAATTATTAGATACTCTATGATATTACATATATTATAATAATATAATTACATACAATATAACATTGATAAAATATTATATTATAATCTAGTGATATATAACATTCTTACTAAATAATTATACATAATAACTAAAGTGGTATATAAAATTCCATATGTGTGTATGTGTTGTGTAATAACAATACACAATGTGCTCTTTTTCTGGGCCAGCTGCTCTTCAAAACACTTGGCATCCATCATCTCGATTAATTTCCACAACAACCCTGTGATATCAGTACTGTTACTACTGAGTACTCAATGCCACCCTGCCACTCACCGTCCACTGCCCAGAGTCCCCATCCCAGGTGCCCTCGCTCACCCCCAGCTCCGTGGGAGTAGCTCTCATTCTCCCCTCCACCCACTGGCTCCTTCTTTATGCTTCTTTTGTGCTGAGCAGAGCCCAGAGCCTGCCTTCCACCATGGCGTAGGACACCATGCAGGATGCCTTACTGTGCAGGAAACCCGTGCAGGGGCAGGGGCAGGCCTTCCTCCTTTGGTTCATCTGCAGCCCAAGGGTTCATCCATTCACATGGAATGACACGTCTCCCACAGGGAAACTAACCCTTGCTCTTAACAATTGATGTCTACCCAGATGGGGAACTCATAAATCTGGTGATTGTTCTCTGCTATGGCGTTGGCAGGGCCTCGTCTTTAGTGTAGTTGTTAGACCTGTTAATTTTCTCATGACACAGAAGTTCCATCAAAATGCAGGCTTCAAAGACTGCGCTGACAGGTGGCTGGTGTGGAGGGGCAGGCTCAGGAACTGGAAGCTCCTAACCTTCTCAGACTTCCAGATGAAAGATCACATCCCACCCGAGGGATGACTTGTCCCACACACTCCAAGAGTCACCTCCTGGTTCCACTGTCCTACTCCCTCAGGCTGCCAAGAAAGGACTCGGGAATATCCCACCAATGCAGCATCTCCTCCTTCAAGGACATCTCAGTGCCACACAGAGGCCCCTTAAAGCACAGCACCCACACCCCTGGCATTCTATTCCTTCCCTGTTTCCTCCTCAGAAAACCCAGCAAAAAGCCCTCCTCATTCTTCCTGGGAAGCAGGGGTAACTGGACACACACAGGAACCTTGAGAAAGCTAATGTGTTGTGAAATGTGACACTACCCATCCCTGCTTAGAGGAGCAGCCCAGTGCGCTTCCAGCTTGCCTCCTCCTGCTCCCCTCGCCAGCCAACCTCCAGCGCCAACATCAGTGTTCCAAGCAATTCCGCTCAGGTCCTCAATTCATGTATCTGGAGCAGGCAACAAAAGAGCCCAGAGGTGAGTGGACCTGCTGCCTGAGAAGGCACTTTGCTCATCTCACTGAAGTAAAGCTGGTGGGTCATCCAGCCACATCGATCTCCCAGGCCAGGTCCAGGTAGATAAATATCACTTTTCTTTTCCTTATTACATTGCTTGGACAGCGGTAGTGGGCCTCTCGGGTCCAGCTTCATAGAAGCCACTCCTGAGACCACGACCTGTGTGCAAGTGATTTACTGAGACAATTGTCCTGGGGAAATAAAGGGTTGGGGACAGCACAGTAGGATGGGGTGGCACCCAAGCTGATTGTGAGGGCAAAGCAACCTGATCCTGCAGAAAAAACGGAGTGAAAATTATACCTCTTTGGAGTTCATCCCGTGTCATAGCAAGGGACCTGGCTGTCACAGTCCTCCACCGGTTAGTCATTGCCAAGGGCAAGCCCTGAGGGGCCACCCCTCCCAGACATCTTCAGAACTCCATGAGTAAAGAGCCAGTGGCTCCAGGTGTCCAAGAGCAGTTGGGGGTGGAGGTAGGTACTGGCTGTCAGGAATAAAGCACGAGGGTACCAGATGTAGTCATCTGTTGCTGTGAAGAAAAGAGGTTTACTCGGCTCATGGTTCTGAGTACAAAAAGCATGGCACCAATGTCTGCTAAAGGGGAGGGGCTCAGGTCCCCTCAAGGTGGAAGGAGAAGGAAAGACCACAGGCTGAGAGAGGAAGCATGGAGGGGGAGGTGCCGGTTCTTTTATCCACCAGCTCTCTCTGGAGCTAAGAGAGCAAGAAGTCACTCACCCCAGGGAGGGGGTAAGTCTATTCATGAGGGATCCACTCCCATGACCCCACCCCCTCCTCATACGTCTGACCTCCATTAATGGGGATACAATTTCAACTTGAGGCTTGGAGGGGACAAATATCCAAACTATAGCCCTGGGGCTTGGGCACACAGGAGGAAGAAGGAGACTCAGGACCTGAATGAGATCCAGGTCAAGTGGCGCTTTAGGTACTGACTTGGTCACTCCTTAACCTAGTAGAATTATAGCCCTGGCCTCATTAGGTAATTCTGTGCTTCTCAATCTATCCCTCTCCTTCTCTCTCTCTCTCTCTCTCTCTCTATCTCTCTCTCTCTCTCTCTCTCTCTCTCACACACACACACACACACACACACACACACACACACACACACACACACACACCCCACAGCAGCAGAGCAGTCAGGAAATGTAGGACTTCATTCATCAGGGGCCCTCAGACTGGCCTGGTCCTTCCTCCCTCCACTGGGTCCCTGTGCCCCTGCAGCACCTTCCTGCTGCTTCTTCCTGCTCCCACCCTTCAGTGGCTCTGTGTTTGTTTGACAAAGAGCATTGGTTTCCTTTTGTCTCTGACCTCCTGTCTTCCTCTGAATCTCTGTGAATCCTTTCCTGGAGCATGCACAACTGTGTACAAACCTTTCTCCCAGACTCCTAAAGACTGGTTCCTCACCACCCAGGGTTCTGGCTCTCTAGACCACCCGCCTGCACTTCCTAAGATCAAGAGTGATCTCTACCTAGGATTACCAATTGTATCTCACAATAGTATTGTGGCTAGAAGATTGGCGGGAGGCCTCCTCACTTCCCCCCATGGTGCATGCAGCCTTGGGCACTGTAGAGATTCCACAGAACACTCAGAGAGGCACACTCTAGGAGCAGCCAGCCAGCTTGGAGTCCCACTGTGACCACTTGGCAGGGAAGAATGAGTTCACTCTCCACATCTGTTAACTGAAGGTAACAATAGAACCTCCATATGAGGCTGTTCTGAGGAAACAAGATCACACAAGCAAGCAAGTAGCACAATGCCCGCCTGGCGCACCGTCAATGCTGGTGGGGCCGTAGTAGCAGCGTCTGGTGTTCTGATCAGTGGGGGACTGGCCCAAAGAAGAGCTTCAGGGATAATCCCTCTTGTTTTTGAAACTCAAAAATAAAATATCATTTTCTGGTCATCAACACTAGGAAAACCCAAATCCCAGGAGCAAGCTCTGTTCCAGGATATATTCTCCGGCTCCAGATGTGACAAATGCCCAATAAACACTGGCTGATTGCACCTGCCACTGCAAGAAAGGAATCTGCGACTGTGGCTGCCTGCATGTTGTCAAAATAATGGAGATTATTCAAAAATAGCATTGACTTCTGGGGATTAATTAATGGATTGATAATTCTTCTGGGTTGGGGAACAAAATGTTAAAAGGCAGAATCAGGTTCAAATTGGCTAAAAGCAGGAAGGATTTCACACCTTTTAACATTTCTTCACACTATCTACTTACCTAAACTTTCATTTTAGCTTTTCTCAGGGATAGTTTCAAATTTACAAAAGAGTTACAATAATAATATGAAGAATTCCTATATATTCTCCACCCAGATTATCACTCATTAATATTTGGCCACATTTGCTTTATTACTGCTCTTATCATATGTGCAGATTATTATTTTTCTGAATGATTTAAAAGTTGATACCAGACACCAGCCTCCTTACCTCTGACTATTTCATCATGAACCAAATCTTGGTTGTTTTTTGTTTTTTTGTGGGGTTTTTTTGAGACAAAGTCTTACTCTGTCTTCCTGGGTAGAGTACCATGGCATCACAGCTCACAGCAACCTCAAACTCTTGAGCTCAAGTGATTCTCTTGCCTCAACCTCCCAAGTAGCTGGGACTACAGGTGCCCACCACAACACCCAACTAGGTTTTTATTTCTTCGTAGAGATGGGATCTAACTCTTGCTGAGTCTGGTCTAGAATTCCTGAGCTCAGGTGATCCACCTGCTTTGGCCTCCTAGAGTGTTAGGATTATAGGCATGAGCCAAGCACCTGGCCCACTATAAATTTTGTAAGAGCCAGAATTCTTACATAACTGGAGTTCAGTGATCAAATTTAGGTAATTTAGTATTTATTACAATATGAAATAATCTATAGTCCATTTTTTATTTCATCAATTGCCCCATTAATGTCCTTTATGGATGTTTTTTCCCTGATCCAGGGTCTACACAGCACATATAGTTTCTCCTTTGTCTCTTTTAACCTGGAACAGGACTTTACCCTTTCATCGCCCTTGAAGATATTGACATTTTTGAAGTGTGCAGGCCACTTTAGGAGAATGCCCCCAGTTTAATTTTGTGTAACATGTTCTTGTGATTAGATTTAGCACATTTTTGTCTGGAATCCTACTTAAGAGACATGTTCTCAGAAAACTCCTTCAGGGGAAAAGAAAAAACTCTTCAGGAGCCCCCTAACCCAGTCCATTCATGCTGCTATAAAAAAATACCTGACATTGAATCATTTATAAGGAAGAAAAATTTATTTCTCATAGCTCTAGAAGCTGAAAGTCTAGGATTGAAAGGCTGCCAGTTCTGGTGTCAAGTGAGGGGCCAGCCTCTGTTTCCAAGAGGACCCAAACACTGTCCCTCACATGGTGGAAGGGACGAAAGGACAGAAAGGCACGGTTGGTTCCCTCCAACCCTTTTACAAGGGCTTTTCTTTCATGAGAGTGGAATCTTGGCCTAAACAGAGGTCCCACCTTCCAGGCTATCACCTTGGTGATTAAGTTTCAACATCTGAATTTTGAAGGGGCGCAAACATTCAAACCACAGCTAATGCCAGTTAGTCCCATTATTGGGAATGACAACTTCTCTCGCTTGGCAAGATCGTGACTGCCAAGTTTCTTCCCACATTATTGTCTTAAAGAAGTTAACTTCTTTCTTTAAATTGTTTTAAAGAAATCAATTGTTTTAAAGATTTGAGTCTCACATAAATAAATGTATAAACTTAACACTGTCACCCAAAATTTCCTAACAAATTTCCTTCCTTCAGAAGTAGACAGGCAGATGCATTCAAAATAAACAAACATAGTGCAGGGAAACTCTAAAATAGAAGAAAAATGAGGAGGGATTGGTCTCCCTAATTATCAAAAGCTGTCATAAGGTCTTGGTAACTAGTACAGAATGACATGTGAATAGAGATGGCCTGATGGAAAAGAAGAAAAAGTCAGAAAGAGCCCCAACTGTGTGTGGGAATTGATAGGTGACATATATGGATACTCTCATTCCTGGGTAAAGGTGGACTTTAACCCTGGGATAATGAGTAGTCCCTGGGGAAAAGCAAAGTTGGAGCCACACTACACATTGTGCCCTAAGATAAACTCTAATTGATCAAAGTTTCAAATGCAAAAAAGGTAAACTGTAGAAGTCCTACCAGAAGGCATGGATCTCTTTAATGCCCCCTCACCTCACAGAGTTCAGACTCACTCTCCTACATCCTCAGGCCTGGAAGACCCTTCCCTCCCACCCCCCACCCCAGTGTGGTGTGGAGCCCCTGGGGAGATGGGATAAGATATGAGAGGAAATAGGAATGAGCAGGAAACTTAACTTCCCAGGCTTCTCCTGCAAGTTGCCATTTCTCTTGACAAATGCCCTGCTCGACTGTGGACAGCCTAGTCTTCATAACTCTCTCTCCTTCCGAGCTTCAATAATTTCCCTGTCCTCTCATCCCTGGGGCCCAGGAGTGATGACACCTCCCTTGCTGCTAGGTTCTAACTCCTGCACCACCCCATGGGAGTCTCCAAAACTTTGCCCACACTCTTGCAACAAACTTTTGCAGGGTTTACATAATTAGTCCTTTTGTACATAAACCCCTCTTGAATTATCCTAATCTGAGTGTGCCATGTGCTTTCCATTGGGACCTTGATTGGTAGAATAACCTTGCAGTAGATTGGCATAACTAACTCTGTCTCAAAATCCAAAACCCATAAATTAAAGATTAATAATTATAAATGTAATTTTTTAAAGCACAATATGAAGAAAAAAGACAAAAATTAAGGGAAATGTATAGATCATGACACAGAACAGTGCTTTTCTCCAAAATGTTGAAGAGCTCCCCCAGATGAAAAATAGATCACAAAATCAACAGCAAAATGGGTCAAAGTCATGGAAAGTTCAAAAAAATGGTCTGAAATACTTGCAAGCACTCATAATCAGAGATTTGAAAAATTAAAGCCACAGTAGGATGTAATTTTGCTTGATCAGATTCATAGAATTCCAAAAGTTTGATGAGGTTGGCTAGGCACTCAGGAAATAGGCACTGGTGGTCATTCCCAGTGGGACTGCAAAATAACGCAGCCCCTACCCAGGGTACTCATCATTCAAATTTCAAATACATTCCCTTGACACAGCAACCCCCCTCCTGGTATTATATCTGTCAAGTACAAACTGACATATGACAAGATCATTCACTGCAGCATTGTTTGTGATATTCACCACTTGGAAACCACCCAAAAGTCCATGTCTAAGGAACTGTCTAAATAAAGCCGTGATTCATTCACACAGTGGAATGCCCTGGGAGTTCCACGCTCTAGAATAAAACAGGCCTTGGTTTGAATCTTGGTGTTCCTGACTAACTAATGACTTAAGCTCACTGAGCTGTAGTGTGCATCCACAGTGCACAGGGATTTTAGCGGTACTTACCTCATAATGTTGTTAAGAGGACTGAGTTAGGTAATATACATCCTTCAAAACTGCTGGCTCATAGGAAATACAAGACACTGTTATTATTTTTATAGCTTTTAGGCAGATACGTTGAAAGGTAAGAATTTAATTGCTCATGTCAACCCTTTTACTGAAAATTCTCCTTGGAAAATGAAATTACTGCCTTCCAAATAAATACCGAGACTTCTATTCTGAGAGGCACTGCTGAGGGCTCTTCACTCTGCTGTGGCTCCATCATTTAATAAACCTCCATTAAGGACACAAAATGTCAAGGGGTGTATTAAGCTTTATTCTCAACAAATAGGATGTTGGATGTTTCTCTCTCTTCCCATTTTTACTCCTTCCCGTTCTCCTTCTGTTTTCAGCTTCTCCCATCGCGTTTTTCCTTTCCCCTTTTCTTTTACTTGTCTAATCTGCCTCCCTTTCCCTTGGCCTCTGTAGTCATAAATGATCTGAATGTTAAAGTGACCTTGGGAGTCCGTCAGTCTACTCTGCTTGTCCACTGGGGTTGCAGATGAGCAAATTGAGGTCCAGAGGGAATAAAGGTTCACCCAAGGCCACAACCCTTCCCCTCTCCCACCCCCTGGTGGCAGACGGACCAGACCCAGCATCTCCATGAGGAACCCTCTTCATTCAGCTTCTGAGGGTCATCTTCTACCAGTGCTTCCCAAGCCCTAGATTGAGGGGAAATACTATTTCTCAATTTCTCATTCTGAGTTTAGAAAACAGACAGGAGACAGGAATCATTTTATTCACTGGAGAGTTCAAGTGAGATCACATGGTAATCCTGGACCTGCAGTGGTAGAAGTGTCTGTCTGAGTGACAGAAACCAAATGCACAAAAGGAGTGTGTTCACTGGGTGTGGACAACTGTGTCTCACAGGACCTTCCAGTGTAATGGCTCAAAACACAAAAGTGTTCTTCCAAGAGTCATCTCCTCTCCATAAAGACCTGACTGCTGCATCTTGAGTCCTTAGCCCAGAAGCTATAGGAGAAGAACCAGATATAAGAGCAGAAAAGGGAGCAAAGAACATTGGTGACCATCCATTAGACACCTGCTCCCTACAGGCACTTTGCTGGGAATTGGCACATTTCTCAGGTACCAGTGTCATAGGGCACCAGATTCAATGTGCAGGAAAGGCCCCACATTCACTTTTCTTTCACTCCATTTCATCTCTATCTTGAGTCTGCATTCTGCTCAGAGGCAAGACACTTAACTATAATGATTCCAAGAATTTCTCAGTCATTTCACATTAAATGCAATCAGTTCGGCACTGGCTCCTTCTCCCTGAGCATGTATCTAAGTTCTGAGTGACACACACAGCCTTCAGTTGTTGGGGTAGGGTCTGGTTGAGGTCAACTCATACCTTGTTTCCATGCACACTGGGATACAACTTCTCCTTGGGAGCTAGAATGAATCCCCTCTGGCATCTCCCAAGAAACCCGAGGGCCTTGTATCATCTCACGTGGTAGATCTATGCACTCTTCATTTCTCTCTCCCCAGTTTCGAGGCCCCTGTAGCTTCACAAACTCTCATGCTTACTTCCATGTATCCAGTCTTCTGGGTATATGGGGAGATTGTACTTTCCATCCCTTTGAAACTAGATGTCCTTTTGACACATTTTAGCTGATAAAATGTGAGCAGTGGTGATATGTATCACTTCCTTCCCCTGTGTCTCTGGCACATGGTGGTGTGTTTATCTTCCCCAGTCCAAGGATGAAAATGATGTAAAACAGAGACACGATGAACATGTAGCAAACTTCATTGTTTTCAGCCACTGAGATTTGGAAGTGGTTTGTTATCTCCTTATTGAGGGAGGAATGAAGTTTTAGAATATTCTCCTGTTCTCCTTAGAGGGTACAGGAGGGTTCTGGGGGTCCTCTATACTTAAGCCATATGGCCACCATGTGCTGTCTGGTGCTGCTGCACCATTAGGTGCAGGGGTTTTCTCTGCAAGGTTTGCTGTGATCTCAGACTTCTCCTGAGAAATGGCACAGTAGGCTCCCAGAATCTAAAATTCCCAAACATTTCTGAGGCTTTGATTATCATTTCCTATCAGAGGCCTGGTCTACAAAGTGAAAACAGGGGAGGGGCAAGGTGGAGTCCACGTGGAAACCTAATCCTCTGCACTAGATTTATCCCAGACATTGATCCAGTTCCAAAGGTCAAGTCAGCCTCTAGCCATCGATTCTCTTCCTAATGCACTGTTGATGGCATTAACATTACAGCTATACCCTCAGAGACCAATCTTCTTAAATTCTCAAGCTTCTTCCAAATCAAAAGCCTGTTCTCTCAAAACTATCATCTCTTAGTTTCCTTTTTCTTGGCAGTTTCTTTATAAAAATTATGAAAGAAATAGGTACATGTACATAATTAAAGAGAGCTACAAGTCTTGGGATGAAAATGGCAGCTGTAATTCTTAGCTATTCCAGTGTTTAGAGCCATAATTCTCAACAATATTAGAATATTATTTCTTGACTTATCAATCTTAGAAATTATCTACTGGCTTGGCACCTGTAGCTCAGCGGCTAGGCACCAGCCACACACACCAGAGCTGGTGGATTCAAATCCAGCCCGGGCTTGCAAAACAACAATGACAATTACACCCAAAAAATAGCTGGGCATTGTAGTGGGCACCTGTAGTCCCAGCTACTTGCGAGGCTGAGGAAAGAGAATTGCTTAAGCCCAAGAGTTTGAGGTTGTTGTGAGCTGTGATGCCATAGTACTCTACCCAGGGTGACAGCTTGAGAGCTCGAGACTCTACCTCAAAAAAAAAAAAAAAAAAAAGAAATTATCCACTGACTCCCTGCCCCAGTAAACCAGCACTTAGCATCTTGCATCACCTTGGTCCCTCTGTCTCCAGCTCCTCCTCCTCCATCTTCCCAATGTTGACTAGATCAAGTCTGCGTTTGCCTTATTATGACAGGGAGCTGTGACTTAGTTCATTCCTTATGCATCTTTTAAATATTTTTAAATAATAGTTATCAATTTTGAAGCTAATCATTTTTATTTCTTTGCTTGGTTTGTTAATTCTTCTTAAAATCTTCAAAAGAATTATTTAAAACCTCTGAATATTATTGTCTGCACTTTTTTTTTCTAGAATACTTCTGTCCTAAACCTCGGTCCTCCAGGGGAGGAGAAAACATGCTCATCTCCACACAGCTTCAGCCTGAGATGCCCTTGGCTTCTGTCTGGTTTCGAAAGCTCAGTTTTCTGAAGTCTTTATCTTCCACATTCTTAGTGTACCCCTTTATTTTAGTAACATGACCTCTAATAGCTCACAAGAAAGGGTATATGACAGGTAGATATGTTTAAACCATGTATATCTGAAAAAATGTCTTCCCCTACCTCTGGATAGATAACTTCTTAGGTGAGGAATCATTTCCCCCTGAATCCCTGGCTTCCTTTTTGGCTTTTGAGAGCTCCTATAAAATTTGGATTCTTTGCATGAGAACTTTGCCCTCCCCATGCCCCTTGAAGACTTTAGGATCCCCTCTTCTTACTGATGTTTTAATATTTCAGTGATGTGCTTCAGTGAGGATGCCTTCTTATACATCATGCTGGGTATTTTGTGGACCTCTCCACTTAGAAATTCATGTATTTCATGGCCAAGTTGTATACTTATGTGTTGCTGTCCACTAGCCTACTTGGTTGGTGATGCAGAGGAAAGCACCACAGGCGAAATGAATGATTTGAAAAGGGAAGACTGAGGCTCACTCAGGCACTCAGCAAAAACCCATCTTTACTAAGATTCTTATATACCCCAAATCATCAGATAATAATAGCCAAGAATAAAGAACACAAAAGGTAACAAAAATTGTCATAAAAATTCCTTGTCAGCATTAATGCAGTAAAGCATGTACACACCTTTCTAAACTAAGAATGTCCTGTTTGGAGATAAACAACAATGGAGATAAAGCACAAAGGCACTGGGTTGTCTACTTCCCTGTTATGCCTACTTTCCTATATGATTAACTGAAAGTTATTATGTAAATTGAGGTAGGGAACAAAGTGCAACAGCCCACTACTCCAGGCAGGTGATCAGTCCCCAACTGCGACTTGGCAGGGGCCCTCTGGCACATTCTTTCCTTTAGGGGGTAACTGCCTGCATTTTTCAGCAAGGCCGCTTCTGCGAGCTGGGGGCGAATATCCTCCCAAACTCATATCTAGCCCTAGTACTGGCAATGTTCCTTCTCAGGGCCTCGTACCTCAAGGAGCACAAATGAGACTGATTCACCTTACAAGGGTGCAGGATACAAACCCTTCACTTATGGTTTGTGCATGGTGTTCATCTTACATAGATATCATTTTTTTTTTATTTACTTCAACTTAATATGAGGGTACAGCTTTTTATATTACATAAAAAAAACCTAAATGCCCATCATTTCCAAGATAAAGTTCCAGTTGTAAAAGAGTCCCTCACATGCTATACACCCTTGCATTGTGTCCCTTAGGTAAGATCCCATCCAAATGCCCTCCCTCCTTCTGCCAATAGTCCTCCCTCCTCCCCTTACCCCACTCCTCTTCTTTCCCTTTCCTCTCCCCACCCCCATTCTAGACTACTTTTGTGTTTTGTTGTTCATATGATCATGTCATAGTTTATATACTGGTTTCATACTAGTATTGAGTACCATACATATTTATTTTTCCATTATTGCTATACTTTATCAAGAAGAATGTGCTTTAACTCTATCTACTCTGAGATATCACCTAATTCCAATAAGATTAGCCCACATCACAAAGTCCCCAAATGGCAGATGCTGGCATAGATACGGAGAGAAGGGAAGGCTTCTACATTGCTGATGGGATTGCAAACTAATACAACCTTTATGGAAAGAAGTATGGAGAATCCTCAAAGAACTAAAAGTTGACCTTCTGTTTGATCCCACAATCCCATTACTAGGTTTCTACCCAGAAAAACAAAAGTTATTTTACCATAAAGACATTTGCACAAGAACATTTATTGCAGCTCAATTCATAACTGCCAAATTGTAGAAGAAATCTAAATGCCCATCAACCCATGAATGAATCAACAAATTGTGGTATATGCATACCATGGAATACTATTCAGCCATAAAAAGATGGCATCTTTACATCTTTTATGTTTACAGATAACTCAAATTAAACAATAATAAAATAGCAAACGGCCTCCTCTGTGAGTAGGCAAGAAACTTGAACAGAAACTTTTCCAACGATGACAGGTGAACAGCCAACAAACACATGAAAAAATGCTCATTGTCTTTAATCGTCAGAGAAATGTATATCAATAAAGATGTCAATTCTTTTGTGTCTGTTCCCTCCTTTGCAGCAATACCTGCTTTTAGGGAAGAAAGGGCAGAGGGGATACAAATTGTGGTTAGTGAGGAGCAGGTATATGGGGGAGAAACTAGGACAATATTGCAGCATTCTATCTTGCCACCTTTACCCGGATTATTTAGGCCTTATGGTTGCCCTTAAAGGTAGGTGTTACTATCCTTACTTTACCCATGAGAAAAATCAAGACTCACAACATTTAAGTAACTTCCCTTAGATCCACTGCTAACTCAGGTATGAACCTAATTTGAGTCTTGCTGACCTCAAAGCTCACATTCTCTTTTGGGGGGTGAGGAAGATTGGAGCTAAAAATGTTTCACATTTTATAAAAATTATAAACCCTATAAATCTACAGATCAAAGGCACTGAACAAGCAGCCTAAGCACAGAGTGTAAACAGAAAGAGAACCTCACCAGGACATTTCATAATAAATCTCTGAAAACTAGTGACAAGGAAAACATCTTTAAAACACACCAGAGAGAAAACAAAACACACCAGTCAGAGGAACAAAGGCAAGAGAGTTATTAGGAACTGACAAGCCAGAGGACAATGGAATGACATCTTTTGATTGTTTATTTGTTTTTTAAAGCCTGTTGTTAATCCATAGAAAGAACAGTCCACCAGCTCCTGAAATAAAATGTCTGCACCATATTAAAATCCTAGGCTTGAGATCATTTGTTTTTTGTTTTCTTTCTTTCTGGCTCCCTTAGGAAGGTTGATGAATCTTCCAGGTAGACTCAAATGAAAATCTAAACTCTTCCCAATGCACTGTAGAAAAGAGGGCGTAAAAAGTATTTTAATATTCTTCGTTTCTTTCATAGAATCCAGCAAAGATTGTGATCTATAGAACACATTTTTAACTGATTAAGAAGTATCTCATTTTCGTACCTCCTGTTATTCTAAGATTACATTGTGTTGACATGGGTAACATCTTCCTAACCTTGGAGGCAGACAGAGAATACCCCCATTGGATCCCAGAACAAACACATTGCTTTTGGGGACAACCTGGACTTCTTCACATAAACACCAAGCATAAGAGACAACCAGCTGGGTCCCTGGGGACTTTCCCCATGAGGCTAGTTGTAACCCTTGTAGATGATTTCCAGTTAATCTGTCTGCCTCTTTTCCAATTTGATGGTGCAAAAGCAAACTAAGCATTTTGGTTTCTCTAGTGACACAAAGGTCTCAGTGAAGTAGGACTACTCATTGCTGTGTAGAAGTCTGGAGAAAATGGAAGTAAATATTTTCCCGGATGAATGAAATCTTCAATTGAATTCTCTGTCCGTAATTAAATTTGCTAGCTAATGCTAACTTAAAACAAGGTTGATACTTCGGAAAAAGGAGAGCTTTTATTTCCCATAAAGGGTAGCAACCTGCTGGGTGGCCATTCCAACAAGTGGAGAAGCAGAGCTGGGGACAGAAGAAGCTAGGCACATGTGCTTTGAAGGGGCAGACAAAAGGAGCAAGATTTTACACCGAGCAGGGTGGTCAAATATACATATTTGACAAGCTATAAGAGGAGTCATGAATATTTATGAAGGGAAACCATATGCATGTAATTGTTTTACCTCTCCTCTCCCACCACGTCTGGGAACTCAGTTTTAAGGTATTCCTGAGGCCTCCTTGGTCAAGAAGGAGCGATTAGGATTTTATTTTTAGTTCCCACTTAGTATTCAGATTTTGCAACATGGTGATTAATACATTAAACCAATTAAACTCTAAGTAAGTCTTCACATTTGTTTGCATAATTTTTCAGAAGAGCTCACACAGAATTAGTCTGAACCAAAGGTGTAATTTATTTGTCTGAGGTCTGAGTCACCAATCTCCCTCAGGGTATCTTTCAGATTGTTCTTTTTTTAATCTCTATGGAGCGTATTTTTCAAAACATGAGATTTATTTAGAAACAGGCTGCACAGCGCAGAGCCAAACCTGTTCTGTGTTTTTTACTTCAGAATTTACTCACATGACTTAAAACATTTCAAAGCTCTGTACATTATGTGTTTGCACAGCTCTGAATCAGTATAGAGCAGAGAAAACTGTTACTGTGGTTGCTTTAGGATAAAAATTGGAAAAGGCCACCTCTGCTGATGTGCCGGTTAATACAGGAAAGATGAAGCAAGAAACTGGGACAGCCTGCCTTCACATGCCCTTCAAATCCCCTGAACATCATGGCATGACAGCATTAGATAATATTTTACCTAAAATTCAAAAGATGTTTTCTTTCTAAAGATTTACTTAGCTTTTTGGTCTTGAACTGAAAAAGAATCAAAGATATACACAATTATTAGAACCCAGATAAAGACAACTTTTTTTCCAGGCTCTTCTAGAATATCTGTGCAAATCTATGGTGTGTGGCCGAGAAGACACCAGAACTCATGCTGCAGGTGGTTGCTCAATTACTATATAATGGTGGGTGAGTCACTGACCCTCTCTGGGCCTCAGTTTCCTCATTTGGGAAGTGAGGATAACATCTGGCAGGCTCATCTCATGAAGTCAGATTTGGATCCCGATGGTTTAACATCTGCAAAAGCCCTTTACGGTGTCTGAAGCTGTGTTAACACAGTCATTATCCTATGGGTTTTTTAAAATACTGATCTTAAACCGTGGTCTCCACAGAGAGGCCTGCAGAAAAAACATTGCAGTACAGGAAGAAAGTATCAGAATGCCTAGACTGCTTACTCTTGACCTTTAATTTCTGTGTTTGTGTATATTTGTGGATGCGCAATTTCTGAACGGTTGATGGGGGATTGGTTTGCTCAGCATTGGTTCCAATTTTCCTTCTGTTTTGATTTCCTAGACTGCAGAGGCTGTAATGCTGAGAAACCACACATCCCAGACCTCTGATGGCTAAAGGTTCCAGACAAGATTTAGCTTTTTATATTAACGATGTTCCTAGCTTCTGTAGACATGATGCTTTAACACCTGCCCCGCATGCAGATGCTGGACACATCTTGTTCTGGACACACCCAAAACATGCCTGCTTTGGCCTCCTTTCTCTTTCATTGCCACTCCCCACCCCCCTTCTCAGAAGGCTTCTTCCTCCCAGAGGCATGCTGTTCAAATACAAAACAACCCATCCAGAGCCCACATCACACCCACTCCATGTTTGGGCTGTCACACCCCAGGCGCGCCCCACCTGCTTAATCACCCAAAGCCCAGGTACCAGACAAGTGGGGACAGCTCTATGCCCCAGAGCCTGCTAGCCCTACCTCACTGTTCCTTCCCTGGAAAATCACAGCAAAGTCTCTGGCTCATGCCCGCCCCTCTCCTTCTGTCCAACTAACCCTGGTGCCTGTGTGTATCCCCACCACCACGGCATGGCATGTCCCTTCCTCTTGGGAGCTGTGATAATAAACTCTCTATTCCCCTGGTCCAATTAGATCTACATTGCATCTTAAATGTCATCCAATTTCAGTCTTTTGCTACCTCCAAGCTTCACTGAAGTGGGTGGGAAAACCTCGGGGGAAGAGGTGGTAGATAGCTTCTTGGCTACTTCTTATTCCTAAGCCCCCTCCAATTCCCAGCGTGGGGAGCAGGGAGAAAGGAGGCATGAGGTATAGGACATGTCACAATGCAGTGTCACAGGTGGCCTCAGGGGTGGGTCCTTTGGAGACCCTATCCTTCGAGGCCCTCCCAGTGACCCTTTGACAGTCGGAGACCACTTAGACTCTTGCCTGTCCCAGCCACAGATCCCTTGGCGATGGTCCCACTTCCTCCACTGTCCATGTGTCCCTGCATAGCCTGGCCCTGGCATGGCTAGAAACAAACAGCTCTCCCTTCACTCAGCCGCTGCAGGCAGCCCCAACGCCTGGCCTTGAGACATTCTTGGGCACTGATGTCTGTGCCCTTCCAGTACTGGAACTAATACCCACTCTCCAAGTAATTCTCTCAACGTTCCCCTCACCTGCCCTTATAAGGAAGAGAAGCACACCTCCTTCCACTGGGAGAGCAAGCACAAAGCCCCCATGGCTCTCTCCTTTCTTGGGCCATAGGGCAGGCTGTGGAGATGTGAAAAAATGGCAGAGCAGAGAAAGGCTGTCCTCCTCCGGCGGACTGGCTCAGCCTAGGAGAACTTACCCCCGTGTGCATGTGCGCGTGCGTGTGCGTGTGCGTGTGTGTGTGTGTGTTTGCTTGACTTTGTTTTTGTTTGTGCCTTTTTTTTTTCTGGATTGGGGTGAAAAAATGAGAAAATAGAAGAGCGGTATTTCAACATGTTGTTCAACACACTTTCATTCCCTCTCACTTGTGTGTTTTTCTGATAATTCTTGGAGATAAGCAGGCTCATGTATTACTCCCAGTTTACACTAAAAACACCAAGGCTAAGGGAACATAAGGGGCTTGGGGGAGGTCACATAGGGAGTTATTACCCAAAGCTTATTTGAATTCAACATTGTCCACCTCTTATTAATAATCCACCCCCACAAAATAATGTTACCCTTCCATCCACTATTGCATCTGTTAGCACTAGCATGATATGAATGAGATTGGCTGCAGGTTATAACCGTTGATCCTAGGTGTGGTATGTGGAGAATGTTGCTACCAGTCATGATATTTCTCACTCATTTGTAACCTACGCCAACTGGTGTAATCATGACACTCAATGTGCAGATTATACTGGCCCAAATCTCTGCTCCAGAACTTATCAAAGGCAACACCATCCCAGAGTTTCCTATGGTTACTCCTGGTTCTGTGCTGCTGTGCTGTCCGGGTGAGTTTAGTCCTCAGATGGCCCCCACCCTGGGCAAGCAGCATTGACCTACATGTAGGTTTCTGCCCCTTCCTTGATTGTTAACAAGAAACACCACGCAGGCAAGACCTTTGTGTCCACAGCATATTTCCTAAAGATTTGAGGAGAGGGAGGGAATACCATCATAACAAATACAATTCTCCCATTTCTAAAGTCCTTTCTCCCTCTTCTGAGCCAATCACTGTCAACCAACATCCCTCCTTGGCACAGCCCAGCCTTACCACCCACCTGCTCTTCTCATCTTGTCTCTTCTTTCATTTTGCCACATTCCTTCCTGTTCAGTTGCTGCCAAGAACTCTAAATTCTTCCCACTCTATTTTGTAGAGGGTCTTAGTCTGTTTGTGCTGCTACAACAAAATGCATGATACTGGTAATTTATCAACAGCATAATTGTATTATTTACAGTTCTAGAGGTTGGGAAGTCCAGGATCGAGATGCAGCAGGCTTGGTGTCTGGTAAGGGTCCTGTCTTTGCTTCCAAGATGGTGCTTTGACTGATGTCACAGGCATGAACACTGTGAACTCACATGACACAAGGGACAGAAGGACAAAAAGCCTAGCTAAATCCCTCTAGCCTTTGTATAATGCACTAATCCTACCTACAAGGGCAGAACTCTCAGGGTGTCATCACCCCTCCTGTTAATACTGTTGCATTATGGATTAAGTTTTAACACACATCTTGGAGGAAACACAAATGTTCAAACCATAGCACACAGCTGCTATTTAGCTCTTCCAGCCCTTGTGCCCAAATTAAGCTCTGAGCTTTCATCTGCAAATCCAAAAGCAAAATACTCAGCTGAAATAAAGAAGAGGCTCTTCCATTAATAGTACAACATTTTGTGTTTACTCTTTAACACATCCTCTAAAAGAGCCCTTGCTCCTTAAAAAGCAGATGTAATTTGATTTAGAATAGCTATTTGTTCCCTTTTGTATATATTTGTGGAAGTATGTCCAATGAAACCTTTATGTGGAAAGATTGTATGTTTCGGTGGATTTGATTTATGTGAGTGCTTTAAATCAAGAAAGCAAAGACTATCCATTATCCCACCCCTTACCCCAACAATTAATATAAAATTGTCTAATTTTCTTAACTAAGCTACAAATATCTTCCTCTTTGTGAAAATGCTACAGCTAACATCTTATCAAATTTTCTTAAAGGAGTTATGAATATTTTAAAGAGAGATATAACAAATTATAGGGAAAAAGAAAGTCAATTTTCTTTTCTGCCCATCCAAACTTCTTTGTGATTGCCGGTTTCTCTCCTACCTTTGACTTAGATATTGTTTATTGAGTATGGCTTCATTTGTCAGATAATTTCCTTACTACTTCCTGCTGGGGCATCTGTCCTTAGTTTCTCTAGTTCTATTGTGGGTTAGCCTACTTCCCTGGAAGCCCTCAACTAGTTACTCAGGGTTGTGTATTTCAGGTGTCCGCTTTCCAGATAGACAACCTAGTCCAGGGGAAAGATGAGGATTTTTTTGTTTGATTTTGTTTGATTTTTGGACTTAAGTTGTCATCTCTGCCCTAAAGGCTAATCTCCCAAATTAGTGCCAAGTCATTCAAGTCATTTAAAAAATAATAATGGAATTGGAATGTTGCTTTTATAGAGGAAGGAAGTTAGAAAGGAAGGGAAGCTCGGTAAAGAAGTCCAGGGTGTCAGTGTGTCACTTGCTCATCATGCCAAAAACTGCAAATCCATCTAGGAAGCCTCTGCCCATCAGTGATCTATTTGCTCTCAGACTCCTTGTGCAGAAAACAAGACATTTAAGAGTTCCATAAAAGCTTATTGATTATCAATGGTCTAGTCTGCACTAGGTACTTAGATGAGAGGGAAAGAGAAAAATAGAAATAAGCCCCAAATTTACTTCTGCAGAAAGAAATGGACCAAACACCAATGTGGCACCTTCCCAGCCCAGATCATTTCTTGCACTCATTAAAATTCAAAAGCACTGATCTGAATGTGTCCTGGAGGAAAATTCCTAGTCTAGATAATGGATCTTTCTAACCTTTTTCTCCACCTCCAGCAGAGGTTCTCTGAGGGAAGAAAGGAGATGAAGGCATATACTAAATGTAGGGGTTCTCAGTCTTGAGCATGCAGTAAGGTCAACTTCAAGGGCTTAGTGAGCCCTAACCTACTAGGTCTGGGGCAGCCTAGCAGCTTATATTCTAACAAGTCCCTATATGTTTTCATACATTTTTGCTTTTATAACAGAATACTCCAGAATGGTAATTTATAAATAATATAAATTTATTTCTTGTGGTTCTGAAGGCTGGAAAGTCCAAGATCAAGGTGCTGGCAGCATTACTACCTGGGGAGAGCTGCTCTCTGCTTCCAAGATGGTGCCTTGTTCCTGCATCCTCTGGAAGGGAGGTGTACTACATCCTCAGATGATGGAAGGCAAAGCAAGAGAGACTTCTCTTCAGTTGATAGCACTTTTTATTATAAGGGTGCTAATCTCCCAAAATCCATGCCTCTTAATAGTATTGCATTGGAGATTACATTTCATCAACACAAATTCTGAAGAGAACACTGCCATTCAAACCATAGCACCAGGTGACATTGGGTTTGCTGGGCCAGGGACCACTCTTTGACGACCACTGGCTATGAGGCAATAAAAACACAGCCTCTGGCTCAACGGGCTAAGACGCCAGCCACGTACACCTGAGTTGGCGGGTTCGAATTCAGCCCGGGCCCGCCAAACAACATTGACGGCTACAACCAAAAAATGGCCGGGCGTTGTGGCGGGCGCCTGTAGTCCCAGCTACTTGGGAGGCAAAGGCAAGAGACTCGCTTGAACCCAGGAATTGGAGGTTGCTGTGAGCTGTAATGCCACGACACTCTCTCCAGGGTGACAGCTTGAGGCTCTGTCTCAAAAAAAAAACACAGCCTCTGAAAGTCAAATCACTGTAGGAGATTTCTATTTGGTGCTTCAATTTCCTCATCTGTAGAATAGAAATAATAGTCAGACTTCATTGTACTATCTACCTCGTAGGATTGTGAGGGGAACTCAATAAGTTCTGTGTAAGGATTAAACACTTAGAATAATGCCTGGCACATCATAAAGACCATGTACAAATATTAGCTAATATTTATAATTTTTTAAGTTTTTTATTATTTGTTCCATGACTCCTTTTTGGTTATGAGTAAGCAAATCTCATGTGAACTCATATTTTGCTCTCAGTTTCTTTTTGTAATAAAGGTGACTGCTATTAGCTTACTGGAAGCCCTTTGAATGTTCCTGGGCTATAAATCATACCCAATCACTCATTCTTTTTTAACAGTCAGCTGTAACAAGCTTCTGAGTCCCCTGCACTGGAAGAATATCACAGAGCTGATTGGTCATGAACCTACTCCAGAAGATTCCTTTTCTTTTTCTTGTACATTTTCCACCAAAGGGAAGGGGGCTGAGCCAGGTGGTGTGAAAGCACTTCACATATTCCTCAGGGCAGCCCTCTGTGGCAGGCGACATGGTCCCATTTTCCAGATGAGAAAAACTGAGCTTAGGAAGACTAAGTCACCTACCCAAAGTTAGCTAGCTAATGTGGGACAAAGGTCAGATCTGAGCCTGTGAAAGTGCTGAGGGTGAAGAAGTGGGGATACAGACAGACACAGACAGGTAGGACTAGACACCCCCAGAGGGTTTAACAAAACAGAATGGGCAAGCTCCTGAGGCAACTACCAAGCCAGTTCTCACGCCTGTTTGCCAGAACCCTCCTAGGATCAACAGACCAATGTTTTATTTGCTTCCATGGTCTTTGGAGTACATGCTCTTCTTAGAAAGCCCAGTATGACAGACAGGCACTTCCTCAGGGAAAGTGGTGCCTGGGAGTGCAGAGCCCTGAGTCCTAGTGACCTCCCCCCTCTCTTGGGTGGGTCCTTATGGAGGACAGACCTAGAAGGTCCCTGGCTCACATCCCTCCCTGTCAAGAGGAACCTCTGATGGCTGCCACTTATTTCTGCTCCAAACTTTTACAGGGAACAGGAGTCACCAACCACCCCTGGTTGCCCTTCCTGCCATGCAGCACTTGCCCAGCTCACAGTTGGGAAGCCTCATCATGTCCCAGACCACCCTGCGCCCACAGGAGTAGTCATTCCTTTGGTAAGACTTGACCCATCGACACCCCAGTAGGGTGTCCTGAGACAGGAAGGTCCACTCCTCCCTCCTTGCACTCTGCTGAGTACCCTACAGGCTTCCACTGAAGCACTCTCTCCTCCCTAATACGAGCTCCCCTCCACTCCAAATTCATATGTTACACCCTCAACCCTAACAAGGTAATTAAGATTAAATGAGATCATTAAAATGAACCCTTATCCAATCAGGCTGGTATCTTTGTATAAGGGGAGATTAGGACACTGACACACACACCAAGGTCAGAAATGGAGCAGGTCAAAACTCCATGCTGATCAGTAGTGGGACAGCACCTCTGAGTAATCACCATGCCCAGCCTGGGCAACACAGCAGGGCTGTCTCTTAATAAAAAATTAATATATACTTTAAAAAATATGTATCATGTAGTTCCCACAGTGCTCATGCCATATATGCTAGGTGCACAAGGCCGAGGGACCACATGAGAGGTCCTTCTCTGATCACTCCAGAAAGTCTTCCTCCTTTCAAAGAAAGCTGGTCCTGGGTCCCATCACTGCCCCACCCACGGCTCATAGAGTGAGCGCTGTGCTCCTGACCCAGAGCAGCCCTTCTGTAGGCAGCTGTAGTGACTCTGCAGATTAGGGACGACAGTGGCTGATGGACATATTCT
Organism: Arctocebus calabarensis; assembly: GCA_963573935.1. NCBI lineage: Eukaryota > Metazoa > Chordata > Mammalia > Primates > Lorisidae > Arctocebus > Arctocebus calabarensis. The sequence continues at coordinate 18,625 of CAUYON010026857.1, read as the reverse complement.
GATCCTTTCTTAGGGCGTTTGGCAGTAAAATAGTCAGAAGACAGTAAGCATATGGTCTTCTGTGGTTGGAATGCACTACTGTGAACTAGGTGGCAAAATGACGTGAGTATCTCAGGTTGGTGGGATAGGAATTCAGGCTTAAGGTACTGGTGGAGTTGGCTCCTTTCGAGGATGAAAGAAGACTCTATTCTGGCCTCTCTCTTTGCCATGTAGATGGCCATCTTCAAGTTCACATGGTGTTCTCCCTGTGTGCCTATCTCTGTGTTGAGATTTCCCTTTTTTATAAGGAACAGTCATATGGGATCAAGGCTCACCCTAATGACGTCACTATAACTTGATCATCTCTGTAAAGATCTTGTCTCCAATAAGGTCAACTTAGGGACTGGGGGTTAGGATTTCAACATGTAAATTTTAAAGGACACAGTTCAACCCATAACAGTAAATAATCAGCAGATACTCACAGCAGGCACCGAAAGACATCATCTAGACAACCTCTTTCAAATTTCAATGTGCCGGCGAGTCCTCTGGAGGGTCTATCAAAAGCAGATTCTGAGTTAGTAGGTCTGGGGTGGGCCCTGGGATTGATTCCACATTTGTAAAATGAATAGCCAGAAGATGCTGACACTGATATTGCTGGTGCATGAGTCACATTTTGATTAGTGAGGGTCAGGACCTCTTCTAGGGCCCCTCCTGGCTCCTTGAAGAAGACTCACTGACCTGAAGGACTGGGCCATTGTCAGTATTTCCACAGGTTCCATGAACTTAAAGAAGCTATTCTTAACCTTTGTAGCCCATTGAAACCATCCTAAGAGCTTAAAAAAGTCATCATGTTCTCACCCCCCACGGTCTCTGATTTGGCTGAGGAGGGAGTAATAGTATTTCTAAAAAGCTCCCCACATGATCCTACTGCTGTTTTCAGGGATCCTTTCCACAGGTCATAGATCTGCCTTGTTACAGGCACACCTATTGAAAGGTGACCCTTACTGTGAGGATTTCAGCCATCAAGTTCAATGGTGGGAAAGTATTTGTGCACAAACAAGTCTTTTGTTCTTCAGGTAACATCAGGATGAGGTAGTGCTTTGTAAGATAATACTTGCCAGAAAGAGTGGAGCAAGGGTGTTGGGAATGGGCTACAATCTTATCAGAACAGAGAAATGTACTTACTTTCCAAGAATTCATTGAACAGTGCTCAAAGCAAGAATGGGTTCTCACCCTGTACAGTGCCTGTGATCTTCAAGGGACAGCAAATAGTCTCACAGTTGTTCATGGTACTTTGACAGAACAAGAGTGTCTTCTTGGGAAGGGGCCTTGTGAGACAAGTACTCTAGGGACCATGACCCAGAAGGACACTCCCAGGACCAGGTGCTTGGAAGTACCTAAATATGCCCATGAGGCAATCAGTCCATGTAAACCTATAGTGTTGGCAGCAAAGGCAAGAAGTTGGATAAAATTAGAATATTAATTCAATGATATTATAAATAAGATTTTTAAAATATATAAAATTTGAAAAGTTAAAAAAAAGAACAGAATATTTTCTTCTTTATCCAAGCTTCTAAGATAAGAGCATCAGGTTCTAAACACTACCTACTATGCGTGTCACATATCATGTTGAAAATGTCCCCATGCAACTCTTTCTCCCCGACACAAGTCTTTTCTGGTAAAGCCTACGTTGGCTGCATCAAAGAATTGGCAGCATCCAGCAGGGTGCCTGGCACATGGATCATCATAGGTGTGATGGACTCAACACAAGCCCCCCCATGAGGTGGGTTTGCTCACTGCTGTGCCCCAGGCCCACCACAGTGCCTGGTGCCCTTAGGAGCCCCAGGCCATGGAGGAGTGGGAAGTCAGGCTGTCCTAGACAGGGCATACCTTCTGTTTTTTGGATCACTTTATTTGCCCTGATTGGTGCAGCTTTGGGGGAGAGGGGTCAGAAGGGGTGAGAGATGATGGCCACAAGGGGCAGGACAGGGAGGTATCTTGGACACTGACCCTTACTCTTCTCCCTGGAGACAGTCTGGGCTCCAATGGCCCAGCTACCCATCTATTTCTCTGCTTAGCACCGAGCTCAAAGAGTCAGGAATCCAAGCTGCCTTTCCAGAGAACAGTATTTCTTCTTTGTAAGATGACTGAGGTTTCTTTGTTGTCAACACCTCTTCTGCCTCATACATTTCAGCTGCTTCCCAAGCAGTCCTGCCCCGCCCCCTGCCATGCTCCCAGCCCTGCCCTCAAGTGACCCTGAAAGTGCCTTTTTCCAAATGAGGAGACCTAGCACATTTTTGCTGCTGGCAGACACCCTTGGAGTAGGACGGCGCACCCAGAATAGATTTAAAAGAGCACAGTGCATATATTGGAAACTGATTAGTAACCTGATGTTTGCTCAGCCCAGATGCCTAGGTTGAAATCTATTCCCATCCATCAACTACTAGCTACTGAATATCTACTGGACTTTAGGACTCTGCCAAGTCCTATTGTGGGAGATAACAAAAGAAACACGAAGTGGTCCGCATTAGGAAGTAGTTTTCTCCTTCTGTGGGGCAGCAAGAGTAATGCCAAAGGGAGCAGTCAGGTGCTACATTGTATGACGATGTGGATGCTCAAGGGACAGCAGTCAGAGGATGAGAATATGGCTGGGGACAAGAGAAGACAAACAAGGTGGGTTTGCGACTTGAGCAGATGTGATATGAAAGGGGAAAGCATCATTGCAAGAGTGGTAGCACAGGTGCAGAGGTGAGAAAGAGCATGGTGTCTTAGGGGACCACAAGGAAGCCAGCCTGCTTGGATAGGGGCATGTGTTAGGACCACTGATCAATCAGATTTTCCACATTTCCCATTAACTGGCCCTGGATCAATCAGTGCCAGTTAATGGGGAATGTGGAAAATCTTGCTACATTGAACATCAAGCCAGTACTCTGGAAAAATCAACTTGCTCAGTAGTAGAATAAAAACCAGACCAGAGGCTGCAGGGACATCAACCAGACAGGAATGTGACAGGCCCAAGGTGGAATGAGGAAGGACAACTCCAAGGTAAGAATGGCAAGATTTGGTCACAGATTAGATGGAAAGGGTGAAGACAAGATAGGAGGTAAGAGGTAAAAAGTTGAGGTCAGGCTCGGCGCCTGTGGTTCAACGGGCTAAGGCGTCAGCCATGTACACCTGAGCTGGCGGATTCAAATCCAACCCCGGGCCCACCAAACAACAATGACGGCTGCAACCAAAAAATGTCAGGCATTGTGGTGGATGCCTGTAGTCCCCGCTACTTGGGAGGCGGAGGCAGGAGACTCGCTTGAGCCCAGGAATTGGAGGTTGCTGTGAGCTGTGATGCCACAGCACTCTATCCAGGGTGAAAGCTTGAGGCTCTGTCTCAAAAAAAAAAAAGTTGAGGTCAAACTTTAGTGGCATGAGAATTAACTAGAGAGCCTTCTTTATTTAAAAAAACTACAATTATTTTTTAAATAATTGTAGGTGCACAAGTGAGAAAGAGCATAGTGTCTTAGGGGACCACAGGAAGACAACCTGCTTGGACAGGTAAAATATGCATAATATAAAACTTACCATTTTTAAATGATTAGTTCAGGGACATTAAGAACATTTGCATTGTTGTGTAGCCATTATCGCCACCATTTCCAGGACTCCTTTAATCTTTCAAAACTGAAATTCAATTCCCATTAAACACTAATTTTCCATGTCTCCCTCTCCCTCACCCCCTGGCAACCACCATTCTACTTTCTGTCTCCGTGAATTTGACTTCTCTTGGTGCTTCCTAGAAGTGGAATTACATGGTATCTGTCCTTTCATGACTGGCTTAGTTCAGTTAGCATAACATCCTCAAGGTTCATCCATCTGGTAGCATGTGTCAGAATGTCCTTCTTTTGCAAGGCTTAATAATATTCTGTGTTCTGCTTATCCATTTGCTATTGATGGATGCTCAGGTTGCTTCCAACTTTTGACTATTGTAAGTAAAGCTGCCATGAATGTGAGCATACAAATCTCTCTCCAAGACCCCACTTTCAATTCTTTGGGGTATATAAATGGAATTATTGGATCACATGGTAAGTCTGTTTGATTTTTGTTGAGGAACCACACACCTGTTTTCCACAGGGGTTGCCTCATTTTACATTCCCACCAGGAGTCCACAGGGCTTCCAGTTTTTCCACATCCTCACCATGGAGAGCTTTCTAAATGCAGGCTCCCAGGCCCCCTTAGATTTTTGTTCAAGAGATCTAGTGCAAGGGCCCACAGTCGGCATCATTCACAAGCTGCCCAGTTACTTCTGATATTGGTCGACCTCCAAACATGCTTTCCCTGGGATTCTACTAAGATTCAGACACTGGAAGGGCATTCAGAAGGCGCTCCTATTCAGCATATCCAGGGTGTACCTACTCCCACACATGCCAGGTAGTTGAAGGTAGTCTGAACTGAGCCCTGTGTTCTCTAAGTCCAATGTGTGCGAGTAAAGCTCAAGAACATGTGTGATATTTACTTGTGGCAAAAAACAGGGCACTTATCTCATGGCCCTCTGGGAAGCTGTGACATCATAGAATGGGTACTGGGACTCAGGTCAACTCCACTCCCAGCTTAGCCCTGCCTGTTTGGGAAGCCATTAAGCACAATGGGTCCCAGTCTTATTGTGGGAGAAAACACGACCTGCTCTCGGAGTTATACAAAGGTTAACTCCGATTGTGAATGTGGAGGCATTTTGTGAATGCAAACTTAAGGGATTCCTAGTGATATAAGAGTCAAAAACCCAAGCCTCCCTCCTCATCCTCCTGCACTCACTCCTCACACCGGGCTCCTGCTTCCTATTAAGTGTGGGACGGGTAGTGTTCTCTTTCATGGGCATGGTTTTCGAGTAGCACCAAGGAGAGCAAATAATGTGTTACAAAGGATTCTCACCTGTCTGCAGTCTCAGTGTTGGCAAATGCCTGATGGGTGGCAGTGTATGCCATGGCATGGGAGGGTAGGATGACAGAAATGTGTGATCCGTAGCCCTGACTATCTGGGGTTCTGGTAGCGAGTCACCAGACTCTTGGTATTTGATTTTCAAGGCTTTCAGTAACCCTCCATGATTCCCCAGTATGGGAATCATTATCCACCGATCTGGAGACATGACGTCACAAGACAGTAAGCCCTGTTTAATGATTATACCTAAAATTGCCACCCTGTCAATCTTCAGTATTCACAGAAACTAGCGTAGTGCCTTTCACCAAATGAATGTTGGTGGAGTGAACGTCCACAGGCACACAGGCATGCAATGCTAAGGAAGTGTCGCTGGACACGATACCTCAAGCACCATCCCTGAATCACAAGGCAAATAGAACAGGAGGCCTCCTTACCCCATCTCACATGAGAAAAATACTTAAGATAGGTAACAAACCAGCAAATAGTCACAAGATCTACCTAGGTTTACATGCATCTAATTTCTGCATGTTCTAATAGCACTTTTTTTCATTCTGCCACTCAGCACTTCCCATGTTACATCATAACTACAAGATCATACTGTCCCTCTCACTAGACAATGAACTCCTGGAGGACAGGGATCATCCCTTATTATTTTCTGTGTTGTCAAAGCCTTGCTCTGACTCTCCCCTATAGTCAGGGTTGTGTGTGGGACGAACACCACAGATGAGCAGGGAGAGAAGCTGCCGAGCTTCTGGAACAAGAGATACCAGCAGTGTCTTCTTTCTTTTTGTTCCTTTCTCCACATCTCTTCACCTACAGGTACCAGAGCCAGCACCACTTGATTTATTTTGGTCTTGGAGGCTGAGAACGCATACATTAGCTGGCTTTTTAAAGAGGTGGCTATTTGAAAGACTGGAATGAGATGTTATTTGGAATGTTTGGAGAACTAATTATGGGATTAGAAAAATGCCCTCACTCCACTTAGGAATTATGATGCTTCCTATTTTCTAATGTAAAACATGAAGTCACCATAATTCACTGTCTTTTTCAATGCCCATTTACAAAGACCCATTTAAGATAAGTGATTTTCAAATGCCTGATCAGTCTGGTTTAAAAAATCTGTATGGAATTAATGTAATATAATGTATTTGAAGCATTTTAAACCCAGGCCCTGCTTTGATGTTTGTTTTTCATTGCCATCATTGATGGAAATACAAGTTCACATAAATAGGACATTGCCAATGGGACATATTTGCCCTGCCTCAAACACTGGCCATTAATTCCATTCTTGTCTTCTAGCTCACCCTAGAATCTAGGAAGTGTTGCTAGACACGAAACCTCAAGCCTTGTTCATCTAGAGCTTAGATGAACAGCCCTGTTCATCTAGAGCTTAGATGAACAGTGAGGTCACAGGACAAGTCTCTGGAAATGTTTGTTGGTACCCATGTGCAGTGAGGAGGAACAGAGGTGAGGGGTGTCAGAGTATGTGCGTGTGTATGCACATGTGTGTGTTTAATTCAGATAATCATACATATTCTATAGGGGAGAGATTTCAAATCTATCAGATGTAACAAACAGAGAAGTATTTTTAAAATAGACACACATGATTCAAAACAAGTGAAAAATTTTGACTTAAAAATCTGTACATTGAAAATCATTCTCCTACCTCCTAGTTGTCAGTTCCTGGTATGTCTCTCCAGCATTCTTTTATGAATACATAGATATATCTTTTTGGTTTTGCCCATAAAGGAACAGGACAGTGGAAGAATAACAGCAGTTCATATTTATTATGTTTTTACAATATACTATAAGTATTCTTTGCTTCTCAAATCAATTTAAGGGGCGATAATTATTATCATCCCTAAGTTATAGATGCAGAAACTAAGGTGAGTACAAATTGAGTTAAGTGCCTTGCCTAGGTGTGTGCAGAGGCAGGATTTCAACCAGGCATAGTTGGAGCTCCTTATCTACACTCTCTGCCCCTCAGGCAAAGAGAAAAGTCTGCACAGAGTTTCTGTTACTGGCAATGGGGGTGTCTCCCCGGTAGCTTTCTACTCTGGAAATGTTCAGGATCAAATCAAACACTGCTCCCCCAGTCCTAGAGAAGTCAAAGAGAGCTCTGGACTGCAACAGGCAGGAGTAGCAAAAGAGTCAGTCAGTCCCACAGACATCTCCAGGGTGTGGCAGAAATGGAGCTCCACCCAGGTGGTCTTTCCATCTCCCCAGCAAGGCATGTACGGGGTGTCAGGGCCCAGCAGTGTCTGTGCCCCCTCCCAGTACGCTCGGCATCTGTGGCAGTCGAACGAGTTGCTGAATGAATGCCCGCCCAAAATAAGAGATGGAGCCATTCTTAATCCATTAAAAAATTATTGATGACCACTTTGGGCCAGGCTAGAATGAGGCGACAGCAGTGCACTAGACAGTTCTGTCTCAAGCAGTCTACAGTGCAGTGGGGAACATAAGCAAGTATACAGGAAGCTGTGAAGATGGGCAGCAGGAATGGCCAGTGTCATGGTGAGAAACAGATGCCATGCAGATGATTCATCTGAAAAGGTGAGGGCAGGATTAGGAGAAACAACTGGGAATTATGGTATCATTTTTTAAATATGCATTTGGTCTTTATCCCTTGCTCCTGGCAAGAGTTCCTAATTCCTTGGAATTTCCTGAGTGAAAGGAGTGTATATTGTTATTCATAGCAAGCCCCTTTTGAGTATGTGAGTCATTTCAAAAGTTTTGAGACAAATGAAAATTGAGAAAAGTAAAATCTACATAGACACAAATAAACGATGCCCTCCCAGCAACACTGGTAAGCCAAGCAAGGTGCAACTTGCACAGGTGAATCAGAAAGGACACTGTTGACTCTGTTTCTTGGAAATGAAATAATGGACCATAACACAGTCTGTCTCAAAACTTTCATACTGACCTACGTATATTTGTTTATGCTAACAAAGTGACTAATGGGGGCCCTATAGAGGCTGGTAAATGGAGCAAAGTGATTAAAGGGCTGAGATTTTCTGAGGATCTGAGTGGGGTGGAGACTGAGTTCAGTAACGAATGGCCAATGATTTAATCAATCGTGTCTAAGTTATAAAAAATCCAGCAAAACCCTGAAAGTGAGGCTCAGGGGAGATTCTTTGTTGGTATACCCCCAAATTCCATGGCACAGAAGCACTTATACTTAGGACTCTTTCTAGACTTTCCTCTAGGCTTCTCTTCATTTAGCTATTATCCTTTATACAAAGTGCTTGGTGAAAATAAGCTTGTGTTGTTTAAGCTCCCTGGTATTGTATTGTAAGTACAGTGCTTTCCTGAGTACTTTGAGACATGCTAATGAATTATGGAATCTAAGGTGGGGCCATGGATACCCCTGAATTTGTAGTCAAATTATACAGAAACATGAGTCACCTGGAGGCCTGGGACTTGCAGGGCATCTGAAGTGGGGCAGTCATGTGGGACAGAGCCCCTTAACCTATGGGATCTGTACCAACTTCATTAGTGTCAGGATTGAATTGACTTGTAGGACACCCAATTGATATTGGAGAAGTGGAGAATGGTTGTTAGAAGGATGTAGGGGTGTCATGGCACCCAGAATTTGGCAACAGGGGAAGTTGTTACCACTCCCCAGGCTAGAGGGACAAAGGGTAGGGATAGCGGCAGCCAGGGGAGCAGGAGGCACGATGAGCCAGCCCACAGGAGCTGTCATCATCTTTGGAGCCAGAGCCATGCTCAGCAAGTCAGGAATGAAATGGTGGAGATTTTGTGCTGTGGCAAATAGGAAGCAGATGCTGACTTGGGAAAAGCAAAGGGTACCAGGTAGTAGCAATGACTCAGATGCCCGTGGACTTGTGGTGATGCCCACCTCCATGATGGAATGCTTTTCTCCAGCGGAGCTTGAGAGCCTTGGTTTGGTAGCACAAGGGGGAAAAATAAGACAGATCTAGGGCTAAGGTTTGAAGAATCAAGCAAGGAAGATTAGAACAAAACAATGAGGATGTTGGACAGATTTTATGAAAGTGTGAGCCACAGGGTCTAGGTTAGAGAGCAAAGAAATGTAGCCATCAGGAAGACTGGATGGTAAGAAAAAACAACACAACACCACATGTTTAGAGGAGTTGAACTGCTAAAAACTCCAGTAATGATGAAGACAGGTGTGGAGGGAATGACTGAGTGGGTGGTCTGGAAGGAACAAGATTATGTTCAGAGATGAGATGATGTGTCTTGGAGTTTGGTATAACAATGGTGTTAGGACATTGGATGGACTAGAATGTAATCTCCAAATTCATTTGCTTGAAGCTCCAACTCCCAAAATGATTGTGTCTGGAGGTAAGTTCTAAGTGTATAGCCTTAAAATGATAGGATTGTGGCCTATAAGAGTAGAATCTCTCTGTCTCTCTCTCTCTCTCTCTCTGTTTGGTCTCCCCTCCCTCCTCTCCTTGCCCCCTCTTCCCTCTATATCTACCCTTTTCCTTCTCCCCTCTCTCCTCTCTCTCCTTCTGTCTTCTCCCTGCCATGTGAGGATACAGTGAGAAGGTGGCCACAAAAAATAAGGACTCTCACTAGAGCCCAATCATTCTGGCAATCTGACCTTGAACTTCCAGCATCCAGAACTTGGTGAAAATAAGCTTCTGTTGTTTAAGCCCTCTGGTATTGTATTTTGTTATAGCAGCCTGGGGTGACTAATACAGATTTTGGTACCAGAAGGGGATTACTTATATTAAAAAAAAAAAAAACCTAAACATATGGACATGGCTTTGGAACTGGTAATGGGTAGAGATTGGAAGCATTTTGAGGTACATGCTAGAAATATGGACATTAAGGGCAATCTGATGAGGTCACAGATGGAAATGAGGAACTTATTATTGGAAACTGGAAAAAAGGTGATCCTTGTTGTAAAGTGGCAAAGAACTTGGGTGAACTGTGTTCGCATGTTTTATGGAACTGTATCTTATAAGCAATGAAACTGGATATTTACTGAAGAAGATTCCCAAGCAAAATGTTGAAGGACAGCCTTGGTTTCTCCTTCTCACTTATAATAAAACATGGAAGGAGGGAAATGAATTGAAAAAGGAACTGGTAAGTCAAAAGGAACCAGAATTTAAGATTTGGAAAATTCTTAGCCTATCTGCTTTACAGGTGCCTCTGCCAAACCACTGCCCCAGTGAGTCTGGAAGGCAGGGCATAAAGAGAATTACTCTAGAGCCTTAAGCCCTGATGGAATTTGCTTAGCTAGGTTTTAGACTTGCTTGGGATTTTAGTTTTTTCTGATTGCTCCCTTTTTGAATGGGAATGCTCATCCTATGCCTCCCTCACCACTGCATTTTGGAAGTACATAACCTATTTGATTTCAAAGGTTCACAGCTATAGAGAAATTTGCCTTAATGTAAATCGTACCTCAAGTCTCATCCTTTTCTTAGGTGAGGTACATTTTAAATTTGAAATTTTAGAGTTGGTTCTGGAATGATTAAGACTTTTGGAGATGTTGGGGTGGAACATGTCTTTTACATGAGATAAGGATATAAATTTTGAGAGGCCAGGGGATGGAATACCATAGACTGAATTATGTCTCCCCCCCCAAAAAAGTGTGTACGTTAAAACCCTAACCCCTAAAGTGACTGTATCTGGATATAAGATTTTTAGGAAGTAATTAAGGTTAAATGAGGACATAAATCCCTAATACAACAGGTCTGTGGCCTTTTAAGAAAAGAGAGAGATGTCTCCCAGATATGTGAGGATACAGCAAGAAGGCAGCTGTCTGTAAGCCAGGAAGAGAGCCCTTACCAAAACCTGACTATGCTGGCATCCTGATCTTAAACTTCCAACCTGCAGATCTGAGAGAAAAAAAAAAATTCTGGTTTTTAAGATACCCAGTGGACCACATTTTGTTATGGCAGCCTGAGGTAATAGAGTTGGGACAGTGGGACAGTGACTTCATGTGGAGTAGAGGGAAGTTCACTGGAGTTGGAGAAGTCAAGGAATCAGGTAGTCAGAGAATCAGCTGGGTCAGCCACGTGAACACCAAAGTCACCAGAAAAACAGTGCTGCAGACAGTGGGCAGTTGTCAGGGACTGTATGGCACAAATGAGGGGAGCTGAGGGTGTTAAATGATGGCATGTGTTCCGCTGGGAACAGCAATGGCCTCTGATGGAGGGAAGGGAGAGACAGGCTCTAGGCCCCCAAGAGTGGGCTGCACAAGGGACATGGAGGCAAACAACCCCCATCAAAGGACCAGTGACCTAAAGGGATTGTAGTACATCAACTCTGCCACCCCAATATTTAGTCCAGTACATAATACCTCCCATCAAAAGCTCAAAATGTTTTTCTAAAATTTCTCTGTAGAAAAAAACTGTGAAAAGAAAGGCAATTACTAGCACAAGTGATGGAAAACAAGGAGAAAAAGGAGATGCCTAGGGAAATTATGGTATTTTTGACTGTGGGAACTGTAAGGGCTGCAAGGATGCCCTTTGGGGAATGAGTAGAGTCTCTGTGGTTGCAGAGCAGAAGGAAAGTGCATAAAGAGAGGCTGCACCAAAGAGCCTTGGATCCCCAGAGTAATGGGTCCCCACAAACAATTGCTCCAGATCTCATAGAAGGCAGCCCAGTGACAGGAAGGCCCTCATGCTCCTGGAGGTAAGTCTACTTGCCACTGTTGTGAATCATGGAGAAAACCCTGAGGGAGTTGTGGAGCCCTCCACCCTCCCAGTGTACCAGTCAAAGATTCTGGAAGTGAGAAGTGCACTTAAGAACTAGGAGATGATCCAGAAATAAAGTGGATAACACCAAGACTTGCCTCCATTTCCAACTACACAATTTACAAGTCCTTTGGAGAAAAAATGAAAGAAGACCAATCTATGTAAAGAAATGTCCTTGTACATGCAGTTAAAAAAAATTAAGAAAACTTCAAGTTTGCCCACAATGTTGTATTTTTCAAAAAATTTTTATTTCACACTATTAAAGGAGTACAAATGTTTTGTGACATGCATGCTTTTATAATGCTTTAGTCAGGGCTATAGTGTGCCCATCACCTGAATATTGTTCACTGTATCTGTTAAGCAGGTTTTTGCCCTTCCCTTCCTGTCTCAAATTTCCAATGATTTTTAGTTCTTTCTATGCCCATGCGTGCCTATCGATTTGGAGCTATGTTGTATTAAATCTTCTCAACTGATTCCTATTGTTTGCAAAATCCTGTGTCATAGAGCACATCTTTACATGTATGATTTCTTAAACAAGATAAAAGAAGCATAAACTACAACTGAAAAAGGTTAACAAATTGGACCACATTACAATTTAATATTTCCATAGAATATTATATAACAAAGACACCAAAAAAAAAAGTAAAAACAATGTTAATAACAACAAAACAAGCCACGGACTGGGTGAATATATAGTAAAACCCCCATGGTTGACCACCTCCTTAAATTGACCTAATTTTCATAGACTTGACATTCGTCACCTGTATGTGTAGTACAGTAGGCATAATTCCTCATGTTGATCATTTCCGTATGTTGACCAATTTGTTACAATCTCTTGGATGGTCAATTCACAGGGTTTCTACTCTATTTGCAATACATGTAACTGATAGAAGTTGAGTATCCAAGATACATAAAAATCAGAGTTTTTGAGAATGAACAATTAAAAATAACCTACCTGTTCACCACCAGGTAAATGGATGAATGCATTATCATTAATTCATATGAATCATACAGAAGTAACAGTTTAGAATAAATATCTGAGTATCGACCGGGACAAATTTTGAAAACATAGAACTGAGAAAAAAGGTAAGTTGCAGAAATACAAAACACATTAAACACTGTGTGTATAACTATAACATTGGTTATGTACACTTGCATGTGAAAATATAGAAACATGGCACAGCAGCAACAGAATGAGGGGCCACTGAGAGAGAGGTCCTGAAACGATGGCGGAATGGTTAGGGAGCTGCATCTGGAAAGCACACAGTTACAGTCGTCTCTGAATAATTCTCTATGTTTGAAACATACAGAGAGAGAGACTTCTCCAAGTGTCTGGAACAGGGTAACCCCGATTCTTCTTCCGAGCCAGTCTGAGCTACTGTCAGCTTTCTAAATGCCTGTTAGCTCTCCTCTCCTTCCCTGGCTATCCAAAGTGAGGTCTGCCAGAAAGCCTTCTTACTGGGCAGCTTCTTGGAAATTAAAGCAGATTCCCAGGCACTCCCCAGCCCTGCAGAATCAGTATCTGCATTGTAATGAGCCCCAGGTGACTCTGTGCATTAAAATCTGGCTGGACTCCACAAATCTACTCCTATTGTCTCAGTCCCTCCTGCTCATAGACCCATCAGCTAGATAACTCCCAACGCTCTACCCAGCTGCAGTGCAAGAATTGTTGACTCTAAGATTGCTTTCAACCCCTGTCAGAGCAGGAGTTGTCTCTATGCCATGTATCTACTTTTACCAAGACATGCAGTATCGTCATGAGATGCTACCTGAACTATGAATTCCTTATTAGTCCCATTAACTTTGGGGGGACAGCCCAATCACAGCACACGGCATGTGACATAAGTTCAATGGGTGTTGTATGAGTTAATGAGAATCCATAGTGTTAAGAGTATCATCCACACTAAAAACTTTCACCAGGGAATGGAGTTTCTGATTCTGGAGCACTGTAACACATAGAATTAATTTCTTGCCATCTTTTTTGTGTGTTTGTTTTTTTGTTTTTGTTGTTATTGTTGCAGTTTGGCTGGTACTGGTTTCAAAACCACCACCTTCGGTATATGGGGCCGGTGCCCTACTCACTGAGCCACAGGCGCCACCCTATTTCTTGCCATCTTTTTAAAGTTCTAAATCTAAAATACATTCGTTTTAAGATCATTAGCATTTACTTAAAACGTGCGTGTTTAAAATTTTGAAGTGAAGTGCTGTTTTTATGGCACACCTTAGTAATTTGATATAAAAATTTCTTTATTTCAGAACTTTTGGTCTTTTGAGGACTCTTGGCCCCATTTGAAAACATAATGGACAATGCAGACCTTCTCCCCAGATAAATTCACATAATTGGTAGTAAGTGATCTTGGTATTCACAAACGCAAGCCAAGAGCATCTTCCCTAAAGTCAACAAGGCCATGTCTGATACCTTTACCTTGGCGTGGTTGTGGAGTTTACCACTGTGTCATATAAACAAAGATGTGTCAGTGGATGTTCCCACTACATGACAGTTGTCACGGCAACTTTATCCCTCTTGTTGTGAAAACAATCCCAACAATCATGACTCCCTTAAAAACTTGAACTATTGTTGACTCACAGTCTAGGGTATCCTCTTTTGAATCAGTCCCACAATTCCACCTGAGGGTGTAAAAGACAGCAAGTTACCTCTAGAATCTACACTTCCTGGTCAGAGGTGATCACGGCTGGCCTGAGTAAGCCACCAACCCTATCCAAAGCAGTTACTTGGACCAAACAATAATTTATTAAATGGCTTTTTTAAAGACATGCAAGAAGCATCTGGTAGCAGTTAGACAGGCAGCAGAAATGTTTTATTCTACTTATAAGCACCATGCAACTACCATGCGGTTTTGAGTGTAATAAACAACTACAAATAAACAACTAACACTCACAGAGTCAAGGGCTGGGAGGAGCTATATACATTACACCAATCATGAGGTCAAATTTTCCCAAACTCATTTCCCTAAAAATAGAAAAAAAAAAATCCAACTGTCTTCCTTGTTTCAGTGAGTGACCAAGGGTGGAGAGGAGCACCTCCTTGGAGCAGTAATCACTTTCCCCTGCCCCCACCCCACCATGTGAGCTCAGTCCCAGGAAGTGAAAGTCACTGCATATTATCATAATAATCATGATATTGGCAATGAGTATTTTCACCACTTTTAACTCTGCAAAGCTCTTTTGCTTTGTGTCAGCCTAGCATTTTGATTACCTTGCCAGAAAGAAGAAGCTGCTGGAACATCCGCCTTCACTCAGTCCCACCAGCCCAGCCCCAGCACAGGCCCTGAGCAGCACCCACAGAAACCACTAACTTGTGCATGTCAGACAGTGCCCAGTCACAAGCGTCTCACACGGTGCTGTCTTGTTTGTGTAGCGCTCTCCGAGGCTTGTGAAATGATCCCGTGGGGACATGAGTAAGCACTTCCTAGACTTTCAGTGCTGAAGTCAGAGGTTGATTGAAAAAGACTTAGACATTTTGGAAAAGGCTTAAAACATCCAAGCAGGACAGAATACACAAGATAGGCTAGCTTTACCAGAAGAATCACTTCTCTCTTTAGCTCTCACTGGAGACAAAGAGAAACTTTGAATGAGTAACATTTTTATTTTGGATTTTAATTTAAATATTATATTGATGTTTTCAAAGTAAAACAACTGCATCACAATAATAGAAGTGAAAAATGAACATTAGCTTCCATTGGTGAAACTGGCGTTCTCCTGTAGCTTGTTAATGAAATTAATTGGTTAACTAACAGGGAGTCCATTTGGCCCTCCCTGGGATGGCAGGTTTTGCTTTGTTTCCTTCATTCACCATTTACTGCATGCTAATCTTTCATTAGCACCATTTGCTAACTTCTAAATATGAAGGATATTTGGGCCTTTGGGGAGCTTAACATTTCATGGGAAGGGGAGACTCAGAGAAAACCCGTTTTAATACATTTAAGCTATCTGTTTCTGGACAGATGATGTTGGAAAATGACCATGTAAACCCATCATCCATGCAGGAGGAGAAAATGCATCCTTGATTGTATCAGTAGTTTCATTGTTGATCATAAGGTGTTCTACGCAAATTCGTTTCTAGTGAGGTAGGATGGAGAAGGTATTGACTAGAAACCAGAAGAACTGAGCTCTAGTCCAAGGTGACTCTTATGAACTACTATATTTAGGTCAAAAGATAAAATGTCCCTGGGCCTCACTTTTCCCTCCCAGTAAATGAGGGGCTCACAGTAGATGTCTAGAGACTCCACTTAGCTTCATTATTTGATATCATGCAAAAACACACTCTCCTGCCTGAGAAAGGGAGCCGTTATTAATTTCTTATTGTCTTGGAAGGACACCAGCCATGGTGCCCTAGCAAATACACAAACAAGCTCAACCCTGAATAAGGTGTGAGCTTCCCTCTTCTATCTTGACTAACCACCATTGGACCTTAAGGTATCTATTAAAACCAATGCAAAGAATGTGTCCCTTTGCCCCGGGCATAAGCTATTTGCAAAGCTGCATAAAGGCTTTAGTTAAGGCAACTTCACACTTGGTCTTAAAGGTAAACAGGGCTCTTTTAACAGCAGAGAACTTCAAACAGTCTTATTCAGTCTGAAGCTGAATTCCAGCACAGACATGGCCAGAAGTGAGTAAGGAATAGGAGAGACTTGGGGACAGAGTCTAGAGACCATGGAAACAGGCTCGGTAATAGGAAGCAAGAGAGAAGCCCCCTGAATTATTTTCCCTAAGTGGCTGAAGAAGCTAATTAGCACCTTAATCTGAGTCAATGGAAGATCTCTATGAAACTATCAATAAAGGTGGGTCTGTGTAGAACTGTGGTCCCTGACCCTGGGCCTTGGATCAGTACCTTTCCACGGCTTGTTAGGAACCAGGCCCCACAGCAGGTGAGCTATGGGGCAAGCCAGGGAAGCTTCATCTGTATTTACAGCCACTCCCCATTGCTCACATCACCACCTGAGCTCTGCTTCCTGTCACATCAGGAGCAGCATTAGATTGTCATAGGAGCATGAATCCACCTGTAAACTGCAGCTGCAAGGGATCTGGGTTGCACACTCTTTATGAGAATCTAATGCCTGATGATCTGAGGCAGTGATATGCTGGGGAGTGGTTGCAAATACAGATTATTATTAGCAGAGAGGTTTGACTGCACAGACACCATAATAATCAATTGCTTGCAGACTCACATCAAAGCCTTGTCAATGAGAAGCAAGTGACAATTAAGCTGCAAGTGCATTATGGTGAGTTGTATAATTAATTCATTATATATTACAATGTAATAATAATAGAAATAAGTGCACAATAAATGTTAAAGAACTTGAGTTGTACCAAAAACATCCCCGCACCCCCCAGTCCCACCCCATCTATGGAAAATTTGTCTTCCGTGAAACCGGTTCTTGGTACCAGAAAGGTTGTGGACTGCTGGTGTAGAAACTTGCCAAAATTGGGACCAGTGGGTTTCACACTGAGATCTGGACATGAACCAGGCACTCAAGCCCACAAGTGCTTGGGGTGGGGAGATAAAAAATGGAGAAGAGAGAGACACAGGTACAGGACACTGTTGACTTGGTTTTCTGATCCTTTTACCTTCCCACTGTTCGAAATCTAGTAGGCCGAGCACAACAAAATCAAATGTAAAACATACATTTATGGAGCAGACATATGGGCAAGGAATGAGTTAAATTCTTCGCCGATTTCGATTGGAATCTGGACACGTTGTTACTCTCATTAAATGAAAATGTGAAGGATAAATGTTCAGCAAAGATCAAAAAGAGAGAGTTGTTTTAAAGTTGCGACAGAGAGGAAAACACGCTCCTTCCAGCAAAGGCCTAATCTGGCACTGCCTTGTCAACCAGGCTGAGGTTTCCTCTCCCTGGAAGCTTTCATGTGCCTCGGAAGAAAATAATTACCATCAGAGACACTTGAAGAACAACAAAAGAAATCCTTCCTTCTTATTTTATAGTCACGGGTCATTTTAAAGCCCAGATGGCATTTCTCGGTTTAATCACTAAACTTGGTTTTGATTGACTTTTAGCCACTTTTTAAAAAGTCAAGGGCATAAAAGAATTTTCACAATTAAGAATATTCAAAAGAAATGTACTGCAGACTCCAAATGCAATTTCAAGGAAAGAGGGCCGGAGGGGTTTGAACAATAGCAACACCTTTTTTCGTAAGTCTATTGTCTTCTTGTTGAAGAGGAGAGAAATCTGTCTGCACAGGGTCAGGATTGCTTGTTTAAAAATATCTATGTCTTCATCCTGAAGACCCAAAATCACATCATAATAAAGATATATGTACCCGAATGTTTATTGCAGGCCTCAACGTTTTTGCTGAGAAATCCACTGGTAGTCTAATAGTGGTTCCCTTTTATATGACATCTCTTTCCTCTTGCTGCTTTTTTCCCCCTCAAGACAAGGTCTAGCTCTGTTACTTGGGCTGGAGTGCAGTGGCATCATCATAGCTTACGGGAACCTCAAACCCGTGGGCTCAAGTGATCTTCCTGCCTCAGCACCCCCAAGTAACTGGGACCATCATACCCAGCCAATTTCTTGCTGATATCAAAATTTTCTTTGTCTTTGACTTTTGAGAATTTGCTTAGGATGTATCTCAGTGAAGATCTCTTTGTGTTTAATCTACTAAGGGTTCTTTGGACCTGAGTATTTATTTTCCTATCCACATTTGGGAAGTTTTCTTTTCTTCTTTGTATGTTTTAAAATAATGTTTTTTCCCTTTTCTCTTTCTGTGCTACTCTGGGACTCCCATATGCATATATTCATTTGCTCGATGGTATCCTGTAAGTCCTGTAGACTTTCTTCCCTGCTTCTTACTCTATTTTTGTTGTTTATCTTTTTTTTTTTTTTTGAGTCAGAACACTTATTTTATTTATTTATTTATTTATTTTTTTTAAGACAGAATTTATTCACAGAAAAGAAAGAAAAGAATACAGAAAACATTAAGGCATCTGTTAGAGGGAGAAAATTCTAGTGGGGAGAGAGAAGCTCTCTCCGTTTCTCTCCCAGTCTTTCCCCATCTCC